>CM035092.1:69912623-70125123 GCA_020205505.1 Panax japonicus | reverse complement strand
CCCATTTATTTTTCAAAATTTTCTTCCCTTTAGGCGGCTTCACCAAATCATAGGTGTGATTCTCATGCAAAGATTTCATTTCCTCTTTCATTGTCGTAAGCCATTCAGTTTTGTTCTCATGCTTCAAGACTTCTTCATTAGTCTCTGGCTCCCCCTGATCTGATATCATTACATACTCATTTGAAGAATATTTTCTTGATGGTTGTTTTTCTCTGGTAGATCTCCTTGGTAATGGCTCTTGAGGTGGCTGCTCCCCCTCAATTTCTGGCTCAACATCATCTTCTGTTGCATCATCATGAGGTGTCTGCACTTCCTCAAGAACAACAGGTGGAACAAGAGGATCTAAATCAACAAGATCATCAGTATTAGACTCAGCTGACTCAGGATTGTCAATGTCTTCAATAGTCTGATCTTCCAAGAAAATAACATCTCGACTTCTGAAAACTTTCTTGTCAACTGGGTCATACAACCTGTACCCAAATTCTTCATGTCCATAACCAAGAAATATGCAATGCTTTGCTTTTGGATCAAGCTTGGACCTTTCATCTTTTGGAATATGAACAAAAGCTCTGCAACCGAATACCCTCAAGTGATCATAGGAGACTTCCTTCCCTGTCCAAACTTTCTCTGGTACATCACCATTCAACGGAAATGAAGGAGACAAATTGATAAGATCAACTGTTGTCCTCATTGCCTCACCCCAAAAGGATCTTGGCAACTTTGAATGTGAGAGCAGACATCTCACTCTCTCAAGAATGGTGCGATTCATTCTCTCTGCAACCCCATTCTGTTGAGGTGTCTTTTTGACTGTCCTTTCATGCCTGATGCCATGATTGGAGCAATATTGATCAAATGGTCCAATATATTCACCACCATTATCCGAGCAAACACATTTCAACTGTCTACCAGTTTCTCTTTCAACCTTGGCCTGAAAATGTTTAAACACGTCTAGAACTTGATCTTTAGTTTTCAGTGTATAAGCCCAAACTTTTCTGGAGTGATCATCAATAAAGGTGACAAAGTATAAAGCACCACCAAGTGTCCTAACTTTCAGAGGACCACATACATCAGAATGTACCAAATCTAGAGCATGAGATTTTCTAGATGCAATATTTCTACGGAATGATATTCTGTTTTGTTTACCATGGAAATAATGAACACATGTTTTCAAAGGCGTACCTTTTATCCCCGCTAGAAGCTCTTTCTTGGACAAAACTTGCAATCCTTTTTCACTCATATGTCCAAGCCTTCTATGCCATAAATCGGTGGATGAGTCATTTTCTAAGGTATTCACAAGACCCTTGCAGATTTTTGCTTGCATAGTGTAAAGAGAGCAAGTCTTCTTTCCTTTTGCTACCACTAGAGAACCTTTGGAGAGCTTCCATTTTCCACCACTGAAATTGTTGTTGTAGCCCTCATCATCTAACTTTCGAGCAGAGATTAAATTGAGCCGAATATCCGGTACATGCCTCACATCTCTAAGGAACAATTTGCAGCCAATATTTGTTTTCAAGCAAATGTCACCCATACCGACAATTTTTGACACATCTTCATTTCCCATACGGACATTCCCAAACTCACCTTGCGAGTAAGAAGTAAAGAAATCAGCCCGCGAAGTAACATGAAATGAAGATCCAGAATCAATTACCCAGTCCGTCTCTTGGCCAATCAAATTAATACTAGCATCATCACCGATAACCATGAGTTCATCATTGGTAACTGCAGCTGTATCATTTTACTTTTTCTCTAAATTTTTCTCTTTGTTCTGCTCCTTGAACTTGAGCTTTCTGCACTGTCGCTTCATGTGCCCTTTCTCGTGACAATAATAGCACTCAACATCTTTCTTTGAAATCGATCTTGAACGACCTCTAGATTTATCACGGTTGTGCGGAGCCTTACTCTTACTCCTATCTTTCCCTCGGTTTTCCATCACAAGTGCTTCGGAGTGAGAAGAACCTGATGACTTTTTTCTTGTCTTTTCATTCAACAGGCTGCTGGTAACTTGACTCATTGTTACCACTCCGTCAGGTGCAGAATTATTAACTGTGACCACCAAAGTTTTCCAGCTTTCAGGGAGTGAACTAAGAAGTAACAAAGCTTGTAATTCATCATCAAAAGTAATTTTCATAGCAGCCAACTGATTCACAGTGCTCTTAATTTCATTCAAATGCTCTGCAATAGGAATACCCTCCTTAAATTTAGAGTTCACAAGCTTTCGAAATAGAAAATCTTTATTCACGGCCGTCTTCCTATCATAAAGACTCTCCAATTTGAATTTTCTATAGAGACATGATGAAAGACACTATCATCAATCCATTGTCGAATAAAACCGACAGCCTTTCGGTCTAACTTTTTCAACTCGTCATCTTTCATTCCTTCTGGGTTGCCACTATCACCCTCTATGGGTCCATTCAAATCTTTACAGAACAAGAGGTCTTCCATTTTAGTTTTCCAAGTCACCCAATTTGTGTCATTGAAACTGATCATACGCCCAACGTTGCCGTCCATGATTCACACACAAATATAACGAAACGGAACCGAATTAACCAATAGCTCTGGTACCAGATGTTGGGAAAAATATGGCTTTCCCACAAGTGTAAATCAATGGAAGCAATGCAAGAAAATAACAAAAAGAAGTAGGCACACAAGAATTACGTGGTTCCCTCAAACTGAGGTACATCCACTAGACCAGTAGGTCAGTTTCTTCCACTATCACCAAACAGAGTTTACAAAATGGCCAAAAAAAGGCATTAGCCTTACAAACACACCAAAGGTGTAAATCACAAGAGGAAAATACCTCACAAATGAGAAAATAAATCTCCAAAAACAAACAGGACTGAACAGGAGAATTTATCTGAATGGAGCTCTATCTCTTTTCTGTATCTGTTCTATCTATATCAAAAATGGAACATGTCTCAGATTTATAAGGATTTGAATCTTCTTGAAGACTCCAAGCCAAGCCTTGAGAATACCAAGAGTCATGCACGGAAAAACCACCAAAAATAAAAGTCATGCCTTTTACCAAGGTGTATGCCAAAGACTATAATTAAGAAATAGATGGGTCCCACAAAAGAGGAAAACCCAACAATATATATATAGTTCTTTCTTCCAATGAATATAAAAAAAGCGTAGAATATTGATTTCTTTCATTATTTTCTTTAATTATGCTCTAGCTCATCTATGTTATTTTTGGCTGTTAAATTTACTATAGCATTTTTTGTCTGAAAACTGGGTCACACATGTTTACCTCATACCTCCATGTTTTTAAGATGCTAGTTACGTAAATCGAAATTGTTAACGCTCAATTTCATCTGCTAAAGGAACACACACCAGTGACCCGACAACAGTAGTCACCAGGGAAAACCCTCACTGTGAGAATCAGTACAAGGTTTGAGGGAATAAAGTGATTAACAATAGTAGAGCCAATATAATAATATTGTGTACCTTGCACCTCTTGTATTTTGTATTTATAGAGTTTCTACACTGTATTAGGGGAGAAGGATCTTTAGTGGAGTCAGCTAAGGAATTGTTCTTTGTTGAGTTCCCATAAGAAATGATATTTCCATGTAGAGCTGGAATCCTTTATGAAAATTACTAGCTGATACTTGGATGAAAAGTAATGCCAAAACTGTAATAAGACCAAATATCTTGGGTCTGTCGAAATTCAAGAGAAGTTAGCTTATATTTAGTCGGGCTCATTGGGTCAACCAATTAGGAGTTGGCAAAATAGGGTCTTGGCATTACCCCCCCACTCCTTAGTTTTATTTATGAGACTAAGGAGTAGGAACATTAAAGTTCAGAATTATTGGGCTCCTCTTACGTTGCAACTACTCAAATTACTGATCTTACGGCCTGAGCTTGGTCAATCCCGAATCCGAAAAGGATAAATACTGGGAGAGTTTAGACAGTATGAGAAGTGTAATTGGCACTTGAACTGGTTTGGGAATCAAGGATTTGGATCGACTTTTATTTTATCCATTTCATATAATTATTTGTATATATAAATGTTAGCCTCCTCGAATGTTGAGTTGAACCTTATCCGAGACTAAACAAGTCCATCTGAACATGTATGTGCCTCCCAATCTTTTGATGTTTTTGTTTTTTTAATATTTTAAAAAAAATTGTAGAGGATTTTAAGAGTGACCAAAGATCTATCGGAGGGACTAATGCAAAGGCCATAGTATGATCTTCAAAATCATAGTTCCATGAAGATGATGGGCGTAAGTCTTGTGTCCAATGATTACGGTAGGGATGACGAGAATGCTGATGGATTTCATTCTTCGAATGGTGGGGCTACGGGATTTAGGAGTTGAACCCAAGATGGGTGTGTCTCCCTTACGTTATGCCGTCACCGGGATTTGGGGTTGCTGATGAATTGAGAACTAGGATGATGACCTAGTGGTTACTCCCAACATTAATGGTGTATCTCGGGTGATTGTTTTAATTAGCATCCAAATCTCCTTTATGCAGTCAACTTTGCGGAATAATATGAATGTTGATCTTGATGGAATTCTTCAGCCAAATCAGATAATTTCGAAGATGAAAAAAATTTCTCTAAACTGTCGGAGGCCCTCCTTCTGGCGTCATATGTCCACATGTTCAATCACCAGCTTGGACGTGAACTTGCACAAAAAAACACCACCAGAAAATACTATACGATTTGAGCCGTTGGGATACCTCCAGTATGAGAAATTATACAAAACTTTATTTGATTCGAGGAGGCTTGTAGTATATATACAAATAATTATATGATATAGATAAAATAAAAGTGGATCTGAATCTTTGATTCCCAAACGGGTTCAAGTGCGGATTACTCTCCTCACACTGTCTAGACTCTCCTAGTATTTATCCTTTTCGGATTCGGGATTGACCTCGCTATTTTGAGCAATCGCAACCTAAGAGGAGCCCAATAATTCTTGAATTTAATGTTCTTGCTCTTTAGTCTCAGAAATAAAATTAAGGGCTAGCCATCTTTTGCCGACCTCTAATTGGGCTTGACCTAATGTGTCACGACTATACATATGCTAGCTTCTCTTGAATTTGGGTAGACCTAAGGTATTTGGTCTTGATCCGCCTTGACATTACTTGCGCTTCAAGTATCAGCTAGCAATTTCCATAAAGAATTCAATCTTCACATGAAAATTTCCTTTTATGACAATTCTTTAGTTGAGTCAACTAAGGATCCTTCCCTCCTAATACGGTGTAGAAACTATAAATAGAAGATACAATAGGTGCAAGGTACACACAATATTATTTTATTGGCTCTAAACCCTAATGTCTCTATTTTATTCCCTCAAATCTTGTACTTTCTCACAGTGGGGTGTTTTCTCCCACGTCTACAGCCGTTGGGTCATCGGTGTGTTCCTTTTGCAGGTTAATTTTGCTTTCGGATCCGGCGACAAGTCTTGGACGAAATTGAACGTTAACATGACTGTTAAATATTTAGACTGAATCCTCTCATTTTTCGTTTTATATATATATATATATATATATATATTGAAGTTCAGTTGTGCAATAATCGTAAGAAACATGTTTGGAAACCATAGTGTAAGCTCAACTCCAGTACGTCAACCAAAACTTCATTGACACCAATACAAAATCCAGTCACCTGATTGAAAAGTATATGAAGAGCTTTCTTGTGGTTGACTTTACTCATTTGTTTATGTTCTACTGCAGATGAATATTGCCTGCTCTAAAGCATGCTTTTCTTCTTAGTTTCAGTTGAAGTTCTTCACCAACAAACCATCTCTGCCTATTGATTTTTTAGACAAGGTATCTAAAAACTTAGTGATTGCCTAATAGTAATGTCAAAGGAATCTCTTATTGAATTGCTTCAACGATAATGCAGTGAGAATGTTGGGATTCTTGGACTGACTCATGTGGGGAGCAGAAGAGTGGTTCAGATATCGACTGCTTTCATGATCTTCTTCTCTATATTTGGTTCGTTATATCCCTCTGTTATATTTGCGGTGAAGATCTTCTGTTTTTCGTTATGACAAATGGTTGATTATGAAGTCCTATTTTGCAGGAAAGTTTGGGGCATTCTTTGCATCAATTCCTCTGTCAATATTTGCTGCTATATACTGCGTCTTATATGGTATTGTTGGTTAGTGTTCTTGCCATCGCTACACTTGCACTTCGTTAATTTCCCGTCGAAGGAATTTATATTTATTCTTTATTTTCTACAGCTGCTATTGGGATTTCATTCATTCAATTCACAAACAACAATTCAATGCGAAACATCTACATACTGGGTCTCTCTCTGTTCCTTGGGATATCAATACCACAATATTTTGTCATGAACACTGATATGGCTGGCCATGGAGCTGTCAAAACCGATGCTGGATGGGTAAGAAAAAGGAATGTTCTTCCTTCTTTATCATTCAGTTTTTCATATTCATTACTGGTAAGCCACTCGATTAAATCCGGAACTGATACAGAAATTTGCATAATGAACTTCTCTTTCAAAATAACACCACTAGGTTCCACATTTTCTGTATTATAGAAAAAGGGCTCCACATTCTCTAGACCTTCCCCCCCCCCCCCCCCCCCCCTTATAGTGCCTTTCTGCCTACACCTTGGGGATAAAATTTTAATTACCAAATCCCTAGGAGAGAGTAGCAAAGGTACTCCAGTAAACAAAGACTTGAAAGATCAGTACTACTTACTTTGGTTTAGGTAGTCAAAGTTCCTCTCAAGTCTCAACCGAGGCTCTTTTTGGACTTTTTTTCGTTCTTTATTATTTTTTCCTCACATGGTGGGCGGTTAAGGGGAGAGGGCGATAAATCATAAGTCAGTTGTTACTTTCTGCTCCCTTTAGTATCTTCAATCCCATATTACCAAACTTTCTTTTGAAAATTAAATCAGTGACTCTACTTTCTCTCATAATCATGTGTTTCTTATTATACTACTATTGCTATTCATCAAGAATCATGCCACCGTATATGTATTAAGGGAATTGATATTTCTACAATTAAAATTTGATATTTCCACAAGTTTTCACTCACACGAGTGTGGGGTTTATTTACTATTCATCATGGAAATATCAATTCTCATTTTAAATTATTTGGCTAAGCATCTTCAGGAGGAATAAGATTGGAGAGAATACTTTTCAAGGGTATCTCTTTTCAAGATCAATTGTTCCTCTTGCATTGAATTATGACAATATCTATAATCTGTTGTACACAGAGTAATCTAGTTAGCTAAATGCTGTATATGTACCACAGTTTATATGAAATTACTCTGTTTTCTATATATAGAAAGAACAGTGTATAGAAAAAGCAGACTGTTGAACAATGTGAAAGCCTCCAAATTTTCAACAAGTTGCTATTTTAACACATTGACGCAAAGTATTAAAAATTGCCACTCAAGTTCATACGTTTATTTCAGTACAGTATTTTGGTATTAACAAGTCAAAGATATTTAACCTTATAAAATTATTACCATCTGGTCCAATATTTTTTCTCAATATTCTAAACCTCCAGCAAAAATTGATTTTTTACAATAGTGGTACACTAGAGATTATTTACATAATTTACATATACCCCCAATATTATATCCAAAACTGAGGAAAATACAATAATTTTTACTCAGCAAGCCAGTCTAAATTAAAGCATTCCTCTGCAACTTGAACACACAGATTTGGAATAGCCTTGCTTAATTTTTCCCACTGCAAAGAGATCTCTTCATCACAAATAACACGCTGCAAAGATCGCAATGACACCAGAGACTTTGGCAAATACTTTATCTGTGGACACTCTCTCATATCAATCTTTTCCAGGCTTAAGCATCCACCAATTTCCTCGGGCAGGGATATCAAATTAATGCATTGAGAAATGTCGATATATTTTAGCCAGATTAGACCAGAAATCCCTGGGGAAAGTTCTTCCACATTCGGACAAGCGTATATCCTTAAAATTTGAAGAAATTTAAGTTTACCCAATTCAGTTGGAAGCCCAATGAGACTGTCACAGTTGGTGATACTCAAGCTCTTGAGTGTCTGAATTCGGCAAATGCTTGATGGCAACTCAGTTAAATTGATGCAGTGATCCATTGTGAGCTCTGAGAGTCGAGGGAAGAGAAGGGGCATATCTAAATTTGATTGATCTCGGCTGTTATTTATCTTGCACAGAACTAGAGATATTTTTCGCAAGTTCTTGAGGGGTGTTGTGGTTTCTGGTAGTTGAGGAACAGATACTTTTTCGAACCAGAGACTTTTCAAGTATGCCAAATTTGAAAACACTAGTGTATTGTGAAGGACTGCATTTGGGGAGCTATAGTTTATTAGGACTATTGCCCTAAGCTTTGGCATGTTGTTAATGAAATGAGGCAGGAAGTATTCACTGGAGGAAAAATTTATGATTAGAACTTCAGCCTTGGGGAATTCCATATTGAACCAATCCATTTCTGTCATTTCACCTATATCACAAGACTTGAGTCAAAAATTTATGTCTTTTCTATAAGCAATAGTCAAAGGACCTTGATAATCAATGAGAAAAATACCGATACCTCAAAGTTTTTAAGCAGAAAAATATAGTAATGAAATAGATAATAGTACAATACCTGTATGTATTGAAACAATCTGTGCATTGAATGGTTGATCCATATTTCTCTCCCATTCTTTAGGAAGCCCAGTTTCTCTCCTTGGCATAAGCAATCGCTTTCGCCAGTTTATACTCTTGCCGTTGCTCAGATGAATAGCCAGGTCTCTCAGCACATCATGCTGAGATACTGAGATCTCAAAATAACTACTATACATGTCCCCTGCTCTGCTAAATGAACAAAATTAAGTCTTCTTAGAAAAGGCATATTTTGTATGAAATCAACAAATCTGTGCGCCTATCATCAATAAAAAGGCAAAAAAACATTTCAAGAATTGTAAATCACAAACCATATACAAATTTCATTCCCCATACCGTGCATCTTTCACTAGGTTGAGCAGATTCTTGTCAGAAAGCTCGACAAGAATTGCAAAAGCTTCTTCCTCATCAATATCATGTAGTTCCACCCAAATGTTTATAAGAACGTCCAAAGGGATCTTTTTGTCCTCTGGAAAAGAACCCAAGTCCATGAAACATTCCCTGACCTTCTCCGGCAAGTAGTCAATACTCAACTTCATCCGCTCGAGCAGCTGTATTTCATGAGACTCGCAAATAGGCTGGCCTCGCGATAGCCTATTCTTCGCTCCTGTCCAAAACATCTCAGGCTGGTCTCTTAGTGAAGCTCCAATCACTTTGAGAGCCAATGGAAGCCCCTTACATTCCTCCACAACCTATTGAAATCCATTGTCAATTAGCATCTGCAAATAGTTAGAAACAAAATTTTTAGACTTCTAGTTCAATACCATACCTGTTTTACCAATTTCTCATTAGTACCAAGAGGAATGGACTTTTGGCCGAAGGCAGAGTAGCAGAATAGGGACATGGCTTCATCTGCCCTTAACAATTCCATTTCATAAGTGCAATTAAGAACCGAAGGCGAAAACTTGAATCGGGAAACCACAAGAGTTTTGCATCCGGGAACTCGAAAAATAAGCTGTTCCAGCACTGAGAGTGACCAAACATCATCCAAGATTACTAGAGTTCTTACAACTGGTTTCAAATCACACTTTAGAGTACATTGTGGAATCACATCAGTAAAGTCATTAATGACATTCCCTGATATTATTCCCCAAATCTTTTGCCTCAATTGTTCCACATTTGGAGATTGTGATACAGTCAAGAAGAAAATCCTTTTATTGAAATAACCTGCAAGAATAGAGTCAATCAAACAAGTCAAGTGATGAATTTACCAAAATTGAAACACACCCAATAGTGAGTAATTACTCCTGAATCTCCTAATACTGGTCAATTGATAAATTTAACAAATATGAACACACCCAATAACGAGTAATTACTCATGAATCTCAGTCAATTGATAAATTAACAAATTAAAACACACCCAATATCTCCTTAAGAAAAACACAAAAAAATGTAAACATTGAAAACTTACTTTGAATTTGATCGTCTTTGCAAATTTCTCTAGCCAAAGTAGTTTTTCCACTACCCCCAATCCCACAAATCCCAACAACCCCCAAATCATCCCTCTCAACAACCATCTCCTTCACTTTCCTCTTCCCCATTTCCATACCCACAAACATATTTACCAAACTACCCTCATACATCTCCTGATCCTCCACCCTCTTCACCGCCTCCCCCAACCACCCTCCGCCGTCGCCGCCGCCACCACCCACCCCAATCTTCATGGCTCCCAGCCGCTGCTCCAGTCGCCGAGCCGAGGCATCAAGCCGATCAAACCTCTCCGCCGACTCGAACCTCATGTGGTGCACGTCGGCCAGCACGTGGGCCTGCATGGGCCCCTGCAAGAATTTCAATACACTCTTGTCTAGCTTCTCCATTTTTCTGGATAATTGTAAGCTTTTGTACACATTCCACCGGCTCGAGCGGAGTGCTTTTCCGGCGAGTTCCAGGCCGTCGCGAAGAGTTTTGGAGAGATCGTCGAGCTGACGTTGGCGGGTGGCAGTCAATTCGACGCCGGAGTATTTGATTTCTTGGATAATGGGTAAGAGCTCCTTGATGGAATCGATGAGCTGATCGGCACTTGGCTTGCAGAGGCACGCCTTTCTCGAGATGTTGAAAAGTATTTTGAGGAGCTCGGTGGCGATTTCTCCGGCAAACAAGTCCGTCACGGCCATCTCAGGCCGGCGGGTTTAAGGTCAAATGGGGGATTGGCTTAGTTTTTCAGCAAACGGGTGAAGTTGTATTCGGTTTGTGTTAGTATATAGATATCTCTATATGTTAACTGACAGGACGTTGGTGTTCTTCGTAATTTAAGTTTGAGCTAAAATAAAACTTTTGAGGTACAATTTTGTAGTTAATCATTAAGTTTTACTTTTCATTTTTCCCCCTTGTATTTTGATTATTTCTTTATCCATGAAAAATACTCCCTCCGTCCCAAATTATCTGCTGTTTTAACAAAAAAAATTTGCCCCACAATATCTGCTTTTTTAAAATTTCAATGCATTTTCTCTTCAATTAATAAAAAAGTCAGCACAAAGGGTATTTTAGTATTTTTATCATACATATTGGTATCTGTGTGAAACTCTAGAACAGCAGATAATTTGGGACGGAGGGAGTAATTCTAACTATAATTGGCTTCAATTATTTCTTCTTCTTTTTCTGTTTTATTTTTTTTTTATTTTTTTGTGTGAGTTTTTCTATTGTTCACAATTCACTTATTACTGTAATTTATTATTCTAATTTCATATTGTTACTAGATGTTTATATTCATTACAATTATAATTATGAACGAAGTACTTAATAGTGATAAAAACAAATTCATTGCATTTGTAATGATTAGGGGTGGGTAAATTTTTCGGTTTTTTCGGTTTTTGGACGAACCGGACCGGTCCGAACTGACCGGTTCGGTATAAATATAAACCGGTCCGGTTCGGTATAAAAAAACCGGTATATACCGATTTTTCGGTACCGGTTTCGGTCCGCCACTTTTATGGTTCGGTATATACCGAACCGGACCGGTATATACCGGTTTTCTATTTATTATTATTATTAATAATAATAATAATAAAATATTGATAATAATAATAATAATAATAATATTAATAAAAATAATAATAATTATAATAATAATAATAATTATAATAATAATAATAAAATAATAATAAAAATAATAAAATAATAATAAAAATAATAAAATAATAATAAAAATAATAATTATATTAATTTTCGGTAAAAACCGGTACCGAACCGGTACCGCCGGTTCGGTATACCGGTTCAACCGGTACCGGTATCGGTACCAAAATTTAAGTAATTTCGGTACCGGTTCGATTCGGTACCGGTCCGGTTCGGACCGGTTTTTACCGGTTGCCCACCCCTAGTAATGATTCAAATATTTCAAATCATTATTGTTTTTTAAAATTAGGAAACAGGTCCGGAAACATTGATCTGTTACTTTGTTCGGGGTGGAAGTGGGTAGTATAAAGTTTATTTTGAGGTAAATTGGTTAGTTGACCAATATAATACTAATATACAGGCGAGATTTTATGTGTGTTAGTATTCTATTGGTCAATTGATCAACTTACCAAAAAAAATAACTTCATGCTAACCGGATCCGTTCGGGACAAAGTTTGTTTTTATTAATTACTCCCTCCATCTGTCCATCCCATAATGTATTGTATGATGTTTTAATATTGTGCACAAGAATTAAAAAAATAATTGTATAAAATTAAATATAATATTAATTATTTATAATACACTTTATTATATACTTATTTCATACTCTATCTCTCGTCGATAATATTTTTTATGAGGGCGTAGTTTTAAAAAGATTGTGATTAATTCTCCTAAATTATATAAAATATCAAATAATTTTAAAAAAAATCATCTAAAATGTCATATATTATGAAAAGGATGAAGTATATTTTAAAAACACTATCTCAAAAATTATAATATTGCAACAATCAGTGTGGCTTTAAGACTAGACTGTGTTTGTTAGTTTGGAGGGCTGAGATGGAAAGAGAAAGTATAAAAAGGAAATGGATGTGAAGAGATAAGAAGGGATTATAGTTTTCCTTTGTTCTAGGTCAGTTCAAACTTTTTGAGTTCTTCAAGTCAAATTTTAAATTGGGCCATTTTTTTTAACTATTCAATGCTAAATTAAATTAATATCTATTATTTTTTTAATTAAAATCTCTTTTTTCTTGCTCTTTTAGATGCAAAATTATTGTTTTTTCAAGCTTTTTTAATGGCCTCTAACATATATGGATTATTAAAATTTGAGGGTTTTCTCAATTTGGGGGCCTCAAGTCATTCCTTAAATGGCTTAACATAAAGGTCGACCCTGCCTTTGTCATGTTTGTAAGTTTTAGAAGGGTGTATTAAATTAAGATTTTTAAAGACTTTAAAAGTTTGGTTGTATCCAATCAAGACATTTAAAGAGTTTATAAAAATTTACTGGTATTTAATTACAACTTTTTTTAATATCTTTAAAAATTATGTGGTATTGAATTAAGATTTTTACAAAGTCTGTAAAAGTATTTTGGTATTCAAAAAGTCATAGATTTTTTAGATTTCTATTAAATGATAGAGTTTGATAGACTTTAGAAGAAGAATTATAATTATTAACTCATATCCAAAGTCTGACCTAATCTCTAAAGACTTCTACAGACTTTCAAATATTAAACACAAAGGTGAAAATTCGGATTGCAGTAAAGAGGGAATCTAGAAATTTGCAGTGTAAATATAAATTCGCGGTGTAATACCTAAAAAAATAATAATAAAGAAATAAAATAAATAAAGAACATTTAAATTTATATTTTAAATAATTTAATTGGATTTTATCTTTTATTGTGTCAAACTAGTTATTTATTTTATATGGGCTAATAAGTATTAATATGTGAAGGATAAATTAATTTGGTAAAATTTGAGTCTTAAAACTAATTGAATTTAATCTATATATGGATAAAATTAAATCATATTATAATTATGAGAATTAACAAGATATATTAATAATTAAACAAATAACTAAAGACCTAATCTGTCTTGCGCTACGTGTAATTGAGGAAAGAGGAAAAAGGCACAGTAAATTGGTAAGGGAGAAATCGGCAGTTCGAAAGCTTCCAATACAAAGACGAAAGAAATTTATTTAATAAAAGTGAGATAAAATCATGAAACTATCAGATTAATTGTGAGGATTATATATGTATATATATTTAAAGCTTTTGTCTTATTATTAATTATACTACATGATTTGGTAAAAGGAAGGATTATATATATATATATATATATATATATATATATATATATATATATATATATATATATATATACGGAGAGACTCTAAAGCGAACCAAAGACGAACCGTCGTCTTTGGTGTCTATGGCGACTGTTCGACCCGTCGCCAAAGACTACATGGCTATGGCGACGGATCGAACCGTCGCCATAGACACCAAAGACGACGGTTCGTCTTTGGTTCGCTCTTTAAGGTTCGTTTTAGAGCCGGACCGTATATATATATATATATATATATATATAGCAAGGATCAAGAGCATTCCCCTTAAATAACATTCCTCCTTAAATAACACTTCTTTATTAAAACTACGTCGTAGGACCACTCTCTTTTAAACGACTTCAAAACGATGTAATTTTAATAAAGGAATGTTATTTAAGGAGGAATATTATTTAAGGGGAATGCTCTTTATTCTATATATATATATATATATATATACGGTCCGACTCTAAAACGAACCTTAAAGAGCGAACCAAAGACGAACCGTCGTCTTTGGTGTCTATGGCGACAGTTCAATCCGTCGCCATAGCCATGTAGTCTTTGGCGACGGGTCGAATCGTCGGCATAGACACCAAAGACGACGGTTCGTCTTTGGTTCGCTTTAGAGCCTCTCCGTATATATATATATATATATATATATATATATATATATATATATATATATATATATATATATATATATATATATATATATATATATATATATATATATATATAGTAAAGCAATCAATATAATATTGAATCACACGCTCACACAAGAGTGGATTTCGTTTTTTGCGAAGAAAAAAAATGAAATTATGGAGCCAATAATTGAATGATTAGAAGCTATGTAATAAATATATTATAATATATATGTATTCTAATCCTTAGATAAAATAATATTGTCAGAACTAGAAATTTTTGTATAATATATTTTCTTAAAGTTGTTATCATAAGCAGTGAATTATTATTTATAATATATGCACTAAAAAAAATAATTTAACTATGTAGCAAAATTTTTATGTTAAATTTAATAATCTTTCAATTTTATATATTAGAAGTATACAAAAGTCTATCACAGTCTTGATAAAAAGTTTATAAAAGTCTGTTAGTTATTTTATAGAGTCTATAAAAGTCATTTAAGAAAAGTCTTTAATGTATTTAAAAGTCATTAAAATCTACAAATTATACAAAGGTTTGTCACTTAAAAAAAGTCTTTAAAAATCTTAATTGAATATACCCAAGTTAGAGAGGAAGGGATCAGATGAGATTTTAATTAAATTTTTCCTTATTTGTGAGTTTAGAAGAGAATAAAAGGAATTCATATTTTTAAACTACACTATTACTGTATTACCATTAAATATATAAATATAAGAAATGATATTATTCAATAATGTCTATCTATTAGAATTATTTTCCTTTAGTTTTTTTTTTTGCTTTATTACACGTATTGACTTACTTGTACTATATTTATTTTTATTAAAAAAACATACTTGTAATTTGAATAAGTACAAAAATCCATTTCACAAGAAATTAGAAAAATAAAAAGATTTAAATTTTTTTAATAATAATAATTTCATCAATTACACACCAGGAAACAAATAAGCGTAAAATTTATTTTTTTTAAAATATAGATAAAATTAAATAAAACAATTAATTTTGAACCAAAACCTTATTCAACAACTTAAGCTTATTATTGTTAAGAGTAATGCTACAGACATAAACTATTTTACAAATATTTTACAAATTGTTGATGTGACATACTCCCCTTTAGCATATTGATCAGCATATTGTTTCAATGTAATCTTCGACTCTACATAATATTTTGAGGTGGTGTATGTCACGTCAACAATTTATAAAATATTTGTAGAATAGTTTGTATCTCTAGCATTATTCTATTGTTAAAAGTAACTATTGACAATCAATAAAATATGTAATTGTCTAAAATAAAAATCCATCAATCAAGTTTAAAAGAAAATTGAAACGTTAAAAAAACAATACTCCCTCCGTCCCAAATTATCTGCTGTTTTAGAGTTCTACACAAATACCAATATATGTGATAAAAATACTAAAATACCCTCATGTGCTAATTTTTTTGTTTTCCGCAATTAAGGCTTTAGCAAAAAAAGATTGTCCATGAAAGAGTGTGTCAGGAAGGTCTTTTAAGAAGCATAACTTTGGCAATCAGATCTTTATCGGTGGGAATATGAAAAGGATGCTTAAAAAAGAGGAAAATCTTGAATGAGTAATGTAAGACCCCAGTTTTTATAAATAAAGATAAATTTTCTATAATTATTATTTTTGAATATTATGGAATAAATTTGATATAATAGTTGTGGGTAATATTTATAAATTTTGCAAAGTACGCAAGTTGTTATAAAATATTCGTTTGGTCGGAGAATATTCTTTTTGTCGGGGAATATTCGTACGACGGCACAATCATTGGTGGACCCCACAACGGAAGTATTGTCGTAGTTAGAAAACGACAAAATTATCTTTCTATAAAAATAACGGCGGAGGTGTTACCATTAAAACTGTTGAACTACTCGGTAGTAAAAGTACAGTAATACGCGTGGTTGCATAGTAGCACACGGTATTGATTATTGATGCTTACGTGAGAAGTCACTCAGCTATACTCAATTATTGCTACAGTAATTGCTGCATCATATCTCTTATATTATTGATTCAATTATTGTCACAGTATCATCTGTATAATATGTTATATTATTAAATCAATAATTGAGATGACAAGTTATAAATGATTAATAATTGTTAATTATGTGTTGATTAAAAATAAATTAATTTATGGTAATATTTATTCAATCATTGATGTATATAAAGAGTCTGTTATGAGATGTTTATGGTAAGTTTGGTTATTTTATGGGGGGCCCATATGTCATCATCTAAGAGTCTCATTCGTCAATAGTAATTACCTTCGTCAATAGTAATTACCTTCGTCAATAGTAATTATTTTCGTCAATAGTAATTACCTTCGTCAATAGTAATTATTTTTGTCAATAGTAATTACCTTCGTAAATAGTAATTACCTTTACCAGACGTCAAACCACTTGTTGTTTCACATTACAGGCGTCGAACCAATTGTCGTTTCATATTACTGGCGTCAAACCACTTTTCTTTTCACATCACCAGTCGTCAAACCACTTGCCTTTTCACATGGCAAGTGCTAAGCTAGAAATCTTCTATAAATAGAGGCCTAGTGCTTCATTATTTTTCACGAATTCATTCAAGCTATAGAGAGAGAAAGTATAGAGAGAATAAGAGAGAAAGAAGAAGAGCATTCGGCTACTACACTACAGCAGTATTCAATCTCCTAATAAAGTAAGGGGTGTTATTCTTTCTTCTTGAAGAGAACTTATGTTATTCCATTCTTTGTTATTCTGTTGGAATAACCTGTAAAAGTGGCATACCCTATACATGACCTGTATACGCGGTATACCCTATACTTGGTGAAATCCTTATGTTGTTCCATTCATTGTTATTCTGTTGGAATAACCTGTATACGTGGAATACCCTATACTTGGTGATATCCATTTACTATTCTGTCTTTATATTTCTGTCGGAATATCCTGTTTGTGCTATACACCGGTCCTGGTTCAATTTACTATTTCGTCTTTATATTTCTGTCGGAATATCATGTCTGTGCTATACGCCGGACCTGGTTCCATCATTTATTATTCCGCATTTATTATTCTGTTGGAACATCCTGTCGGTGTGAATTTCACCTGAGCTGGTTTCGTTATTATTATTCTGCTGGAATAACCTGTCTGTGCGGTCTCTATCGCATGCATGGTGATATCTTTTGTTATTGTATTCGATATTACTTAGTTGATTAAAATTCTAACTTCTATACTCCATGAAATTAGTGGAATATCTTTGATATTTGCGCTTCATCCAGTATCCTTTCATGGAAATATTCTTCTGATCATTCTTGAATTTTACTCTACAAAACAGTATCATGTTGACAATTTGAACGTTAATAATTTCTGGATAAAATAATTCTTGAACTTGTTTTATTGAATTCTTATATCATTGTCATCATCCTCATGTTTATATTTTGTTAAAAGTCATCTGTGGCCTGTAGTGCATAGATGGACTTGGTATGATTATGACCAGGGATTATTCGGTGTAATCATGACCGTAATGTTACAAATGATGTGAAAATTTAAAATTTTCATTGGCCCGTAGTGCATTGATGGACAGTTGTTGGCATGATCATGACCATTAATGAATACACAAATATTCTTGGTCGTAGTGCATGAATAATTGTGGTCGTGATACTAAAGAATATCCTTGGCCGTAGTGCAGGGGTGATTCGATGATGTGAAATATTTATTAAGCTGAGTCTCAGCTATAACAGTGATGAAAAACCTTTTAAATCATAAAAGATAGTAGATTTTATTTTCTACTTGACTCTTTTAATGGATTGCTTGTTCCGCTGCAGTTAAACGTGATGTTTACTATATTTTATCAGTTTAACACTGTTGAAGGCTAATGATAATTTATTCTGCATTATCTTAGTCATAATATTTCTTACTGGGCTAGTTGAGCTCACCCTTTCTTTCACTGTTCTCTTCAGGAAATGAGAATATAGCTGGGACGAGTCGAGAAACGGAGTAATGGTCCAGAGAATAGCATTAGTAGTCCTCACTATTCTGTGAAATAGTGTGATAATAATTGTAATGAGGACTCCTTTTGAGTTTGTATAATCTCTAGTAGACAATATTTGTATTCAAACTCACAGTTTATGTTTTGTCGTATTGTACACGACAGTTGTATTAGTAAGTTGTATTTGAATTCTGTACCATGTTTTTGGCGACCCAAGATGGGTGATGTATACCTAATTTTGGGGGCGTCACAAGTAATGACTATCAACAATTAGGGTAAAGGGGCAAACTTGGAAAATAAAGGGAAAAATGCATTGAAATCTTGAAAAAGCAAATATTATGGGACAAAATTTTTCTGCTAAAACAACAAATAATTCGGGATGGGGGGAGTAATAGAATAGTTTAGTTCAATACACAAACTTTTAACTTATTCATTACTTTTACATAAATGATATGTCTTAATATAAAATTTATTATTTTCAAAATATTTACAAATTTTTATATAAATTTTGAATTTAAAATATTTTCCTTCTACTTCAAAACTAGAAAGTTATGATAACAAAAAAACGACATTTTTTCAATAAATAAAAAATTCAAATGTGTGCAAAACAACATTCAATTAAGGGTAGTACTTTTATAAAGTAATTTTGGTAATATAAAATATCTCATTTTTTTCATTTTTTTATTCCTTCAAATCCTCCTATTTTTTGGGAAAAAGTTTTGAGTCAAAAATAAAATTAATTTTACCTCGAAATTATTTCTTTCCCCTCAAATAAAAACTTACAAACATAGTATAAAGTGTTATATTATTATTATAATAACTGTAAAAGTTGTCCTTAAAATATGCTCCCTCCTTTTCAATATATAACATTATTATTAACTTTTTAAAATCACTTGTCTCATTTTCAAACTCAAAATTGAGAATTTTTTTTAAAAAGAATTCTAATTAATATAATGATAAATATTATAAATTATTAAAAAAATAATGCTCCATTGAGGATTTATTATTATAATTTTTAATGAATAAGTTTTGAATATAAAAATATCTCAAATTAACTTTTAAAAATTAATAATAATCTTATACTTAGAGCGGACATAACGAGAGTGATTAACATGAAGTTAACTTTGGTAAATTAACTAATATAATGTCGACACGCAGGTTAGAAGGTGATCTCTCTCTGCATATCAACACAGTATTGGTCAATTAACTAACTTATCATAAAATTAACTTCACGATAATCGAATCCGATCCGAAGTTAACATTTTTATTCTAACAGTATCAAAGGACAAACAAATTAATCATCAATTGAATATTGTTGATGTTCCACCAATGACTAACAATGAGGAAAAAGTTGTTGATATTACTGAACCTTCTGAAAATATCTTTTGGGATATCGTTTAATTATTATTTTAATTAAACACCCTGCATGTATAATATTATTTGTTTTCATTCTATATGTGGTATGTGTTTCTCATGAATAAAATTATATATGAAATGTAAATTTTCTTATTCATGTTTTTATATGTGTTAGACCATCTTTAATGAATATCTTCTCATCACTTCTACTATTTCTAAAAAATAGAATATCCTAGAAAAACTTCATTTAATTTCTTCTGGATTATATATTATGAAAATTAGAGCAATTGAGTCTCATACTGCTATGATTCCAAAAATCCTAGATCCCAAATCCTTTATGCTTTGGCATAAAAGACTCGATCATCCAGGTACTTCTATGATGCGTCGTATTATTGAAAATTTTATTGGTCATCCTCTAAAAAATAAGAAGGTTTTTTCTAGTAGTGAATTTTCTTGTGCTACGTGTTCTCGAGGAAAATTAATTGTTCGACCATCACCAATAAAAGTTTATAAAGAAGCCCCAAAATTTCTAGTGAGAATTCAAGGAGATATTTGTGGACCTATTCACCCATAGTATGGCCTATTTCGATATTTCATGGTTTTAATAGATGCTTCAACTAAATGGTCTCATGTTTGTTTTCTCTCTTTTTAAAATTTTGTCTTTTCAAAACTTCTTGCTCAAATAATCAAGTTACGGGCTCAGTTCTCGGATAATCTAATCAAGTTAATTCGACTTGATAACGCAGTTGAATTTTAATCAATGACTTTTAATGATTATTGGAATCTCCATTGAGCCTTTAATTGGAGATGTTTTTACTGCATGTTATGTAGATTGTCATTTTGATGAATTTATATTTCCACCATTAGAAGGAGGGAAGGTTTTAAATAAAAAACCCTCTGACATATCATGGAATGCATCAGAATTAAATTCACTTGATCCTCGTACATGACAATGTGAAATTGAAGTTCAAAGAATTATTTATTTATAAAATATTACAAATCAAATGCCAGATACATTTAATGATGCTAGAAAAATGATAAAGTCATATACACCTGCAGTGAATACTCCAGTAGAGATAGAAATACCTATTAAAAATCAATTCCTGAAAAATTGACAAATAATGTAATAGAAGAATCTAAATCACACCAGAAGCGTGGAAGACCGATGGGTGCAAAAGACACTGTACCATAAAAATTAAAAGTAAATAAGGGAATCCCAAAAGGAATACCTGCTCCAGATGTAGCACTTATTTCAAGAGTGGAAATAGCCCCAAAAGAGGTCCAAACCGCTCCAGAAGTAGCACTTATTCCAAGAGTGGGAATAGCCCCAGAAGAGGTTCAAAATCTCAGTGAAGGGATAAGAGATGAACACCAAGAGATCTCAATAAATTATATACATGATGAGAAAATATGAGATCGAAGCAAAGTCATGATTGACGATATATTTGCTTTCTCTATAGCATCAGATATTACTTTGATTCCTGACACGGATGCTGAACCACAAAACGTGGAAGAATATCGAAAAAGATAAGATTGGCCAAAATGGAAAGATGCTATTCAAACTGAGCTACAATCTCTATTGAAAAGAGAAGTATTTGGACTAGTAGTTCAAACACCGCTGGGTGAAATCCCAGTTGGAAATTAAATCTCTATTAAAAAGAGAAGTATTTGGACCAGTAGTTCAAATACCGATGGGTGTAATCCCGGTTGCAAACAAATGGGTATTTGTACGAAAGCGAAATGAGAAAAATGAAATTATGAGATATAAACCTCGACTTGTAGCTTAAGGGTTTTCACAAAAATCTGGTATTGATTATCAGGATACAGACTCTCCATTACGTAATGGATGGAGTCACTTTTTGCTTTCTGATAGGAATGACAACCATGGAAGTTTTGGAAATACGTCTGATGGATGTTGTAACAGCATACCTATATGACTCACTTGACAGTGAGATTTATATGAGAATCCCTGAAGGATTGAAAATGGCTGAATCACAAAGGCCCAGTCACATATATTCAATCCAGTTACAATGCTCATTGTATGGGATGAAACTGTCTGGTCATATGTGGTATAATCGACTTAGTGATTATTTAATAAAAGATGGATATATAAAATGATCATGTATGTCCATGTGTTTTTATTAAGAAATCACAAAGTGGATTTTCCATCATTGCTGTATATGTGGATGATTTAAATTTTGTAGGTACTCCTGAAGAACTCACAAGAACTGTAAGACCCCGAATTTTATGAAATAAAAGTATTCAATTTTTTTTATAATTATTATTCAGTAAATGGTTAAATTGATAAAAAGTTAAAGTTAAGGGTGACATATGAAAATTATTATTTAGTAAATGGTTAAATTGATAAAAAGTTAAAGTTAAGGGTGACATATGAAAATTTTCAAAATAAGCAAGTGGCTATAAAATACTTGTTGTTGTCGGGGAATATTCATTTGGTCGTGGAATATTCTTGTTGTCGGGAAATATTCGTACGACGGCGCAGCCATTTGTGGGCCCCGTAATAGAATAACTGTCGGATGAAGAAAACGACAAGTTTGAATTTTTATAAATAACAGTGTAATTGTTATGTTAACACTGTGGGAATACCTGGTGGTTAAAATACAGTAATACGCGTGGTTGCACAGTAGCACACGGTATTGCACAGTATTTTTGGATTTTTTTATTCTTACGTAAGAAGGCACTACTCAATAATTGTTACATTAATTACTGTTCAATATTTTATTTTATTGATTCAATAATTTCTGCGTTGATATTTTATATTATTGTTGTCTCAATAATTGTCATTGCACAGTATTTTCCATTATCAGATCAATACTTCATATTATTTGGATAATATTATTAGATAGCATTATTGGCAATGTCTAGAAAGTTCTGTCAATGAGAGGTTTGGTCACCTAATTGCGCGCCAGTAAGGAGAAATCCTTATCGAAAAGCCCCCTCTTTCCTGGGAACCACCTGGTTGTCAGTATTGTGATTCTGTAATATTATTCGTGAATAATTAATTATTGATTTATATTATAATGAAATAATTATTTTTGCGGATATAAATGATGGATTTATTTATGTGGTTATAAATGAAATAATTAATATTGAGGTATTTTCTCAGTATTTTTGTCGGATTGGTGGTACTAAAAGATCAAATCAGTGTTCTTGAGATATATTGCGTGAGTTATAAATTTTGATTCGATCGTTGGATCGTTGTGATTTTTGGATATGTTATACATATATAAGTTGAGTATATGTCCATAAATTATGAACCGTTAAAAATGAACGTATGATTTGTTATGAATTTTAAGAGGTGACTGGTTCGAAAATTAGGTTTATTAATGATTTTGGTGGAAAATTCTAGAATTGAGTGGGCCCCCACTTGTGGTTGGTGAAATAATGTGCTAAATTTTATTTCAAATATGGTGGGTGTCAATAGTAGCAGGTAAAGTCATCAGGTAGCAGGTCAAGTCTGCTACGACGTGCTAGCATTTTCCTATAAATAGGGTGCTGAGTTAGAATTGAAAATCCACCAGAAACATAAGCTTTATCTCTTTCTCTCTCTATATTATCGAGCGTATTTTTATGAGTATTTAGATACTTTGAGAGTTGTTATTCAGTGCAGGGTTCCTTCGGCTTTACATTCCGATCAGAAATACTGCTCTTTTGAGGTAAGGAATTTTAAGGGTTATTATGTTTTTCAGTTTCGTAATTTTTTCGACACTCAAAAATTCTGGAAAAAATTTAAATGATAATTTGATGAGTTTTCTTGATTGTGTCCAAAAATGGTGATTTTTGGATGTATAGATTAAGAGTTATAAATTTTATGAGAAAAGACTATTTTAAAAGTAAACCCTTATAACTCCTTGTTGTTAACTCCAAAATTGATGAAATTTTTATTGAAAGTACATCTATATAATATCAGTATACCCTATAAATTTTGAAATTTTTGGATAAAAATAAATTTTATGATAAATATCTAAATATTCGGCAGTTTTGGCTATATGAAAAATAGTAAATGAATTTTAAAAATTCCGAGAAAAATATATGTTCGATATGGAACTATATTCTGCTAAATCCCAGAAAAGAAAATTTGTTTGTACTGATTTGGTATTTTTCATGAAAATGATCTAGTTATGAGTAAATGAATTAAATATGTTATGTGAAGTAACAAAATTGGAGAATAGGATTTTATGACTTGGGAATCCTATATGAGGTATATGCAGATTTTTGATGAAGGTTTTGGTAATTGGTGATAAAATCTTATGAGTTTGGTATTTTAGGATGATTAAATGCATTATTTAGTAAAGTGTAAACAATTAAAATAAATTGTTTATAAGTTTAAGAAATGTTATTCTTTCAATATCATTATACCGAAATATTGGTATGGATTTTATTGTGGAATTTCTACCTTTTTCATATCAGGGTTACTATTCATAAATTACTATTCATGAGTTAATATTCATGAGTTACTATTCACGGGGTACTATTCACGACAAAATTGATTTCTTTTTTCTGACAAAATTATCGTTGATTTATGAATCTTACTCTTGAAGTTAAATGCAGTTGTTGATCATATTTTTTTTACTATCATATATAACATTTTTATAATCTCGGTGATGAAATTTCTCTTTGACTTAAGTGTAAAGATTGGTAGATTATTGGTGTGGTCGTGATTATGGGTTTTCTTTGGCCAGCAGTGCAAAGTTGAATCGTTGACTGGTATGATCATGACCATTGAATTTACAATTGAATATTTTTAGCTTAAGTGCAAAGATGAATTGATCAACATGGTTATAATTATAGTTTATATAAATTCTGAAATGATTATGTATTTCTTTGAGATATTAATATCTTTGGCCCGTAGTGCAAAGAGGACCTGATGTTGAATATCTTTGGCCTGTAAGTGTAAAGATGACATGTTGCTGAATATCTTTGGCCTATAGTGCAAAGATGAACTGTTAATGAATATCTTTGGCCCGTAGTGTAAGACCCCAACTTTTATGAATAAAAATATATTTTCTATAAATATCATTTTTGAATATTATGGAATAAATTTGATATAATATTATAGTTGTGGGTAATATTTATAAATTTTACAAAGTACGCAAGTTGTTATATAATATTCGATTGGTCGGAGAATATTTGTTTTAAGAAGGAATATTCGTTTTAACAAAGAATATTCGTACGACGGCACAATCATTGGTGGACGACCCCGCAACGGAATTATTGTCGAATTGAGAAATTGACAAAAATATTTTTTATGAAAATAACGGCGGAAGTTTTACCGTTAACTGTTGAAACACCCGGTGTTAAAAGTACAGGAATACGCGTGATTGCATAGTAGCACACGATATTGATTATTGATGCTTACGTGAAAAGTCATTCAATTTTATTCAATTATTGTCAATATTTTATATATTATTAAATTAATAATTGAGATGACAGAGTTATTAATATTATTTATTTGCATTATTAACGATGTCTAGAAGTTCTGCTAATGAGAGGTTTGGTCACCTAATTGCACGCCAATAGGGAGAAATCCTTATTGGAAAGCCCCCTCTTTCCTGGGAACGAACTGGTCGATTAATAATGTGAATAATAATAATGATGATGAAATTTTGTTTTATTAGTATTATTAATGTAATAAAACAGAAAAACTTTTTATATAAAACATAATACTTCTATAAAGTTATTCGTTTTATTAGGCTAATAGTAAAATCTTTTTATATAAAATAAAATACTTTTATAAAGTAACCTATTTTATTAGACAATAATTAGAATATATTATATTTTATTATGCATAGTATTTTCATAGTGTCTGCATAGTGTTTGCATAGTAAAATCTTTTTATATAAAATAGAATTCTTTATAAAGTTATTCATTTTATTAAATTATAAATAGAATATATTATATTTTATTGTAAACCAATCTGGACCGTCCGTTTAAAGTAAATCAATCTGGACCATTCATGGATTTTTTACTATTCAGTCCATTCTTCTATAAATAGAAGCTCATTCCTTCATTATTTCTTACGAATTCACTGAAACTCTAAAGAGAGAAACTATAGAGAGAAAGAAGAAAAGTATTCTGCTACTTCACTACTTCGATATCAAGTTTCTTTTATGGTAAGGGGTATTATTTCTTTCGTATTCATGAAGAGAACTTCTGTTATTCTATTTTTTTATTCTGTTGGAATAACCTGTATATACGGTCTACCCTATACTTAGGTGAAATTCTTCTGTTATTCCATTCTTTATTATTCTGTTGGAATATCCTGTCTGTGCGTATTACGCCGGACCTGGTTCCGTCTTTATTATTCTGTTGGAATATCCTGTTTGTGCGTTTTACGCCGGACTTGGTTCTGTTATTTATTATTTTGTTGGAATAACATGTCTATGCGAAGTACCGCATGCATGGTGATTTCTGTTGTTATTCCATTCTTTATTATTCTGTTGGAATATCTTGTCGGTGCGTGTTACGCCTGACTTGGTTCCGTTATTTATTATTCTGTTAGAATAACCTGTCTATGCGAAGTACCGCATGCATGGTGATTTCTTTTGTTATTTCATTCTTTATTATACTCAGTTGGTTAAAGTTTTGACTTCTATACTCTATGAAATTAGTGGAATATCCTTGATATTTGCACTTCATCCAGTATCTTTTCGTGGAAATATTCTTCTGAGCATTCTTGAATTTTACTCTACAAAGAAGTATCATGTTGATAATTTGGACATTATTAGTTCCTGAATAAATTAATTCTTGAACTTGTTTTTATTGAATTCTTATATCATTGTCATCATCCTCAAATTTATATTTTGTTGAAAGTCATATGTGGCCTGTAGTGCATAGATGGGCTTGGTATGATTATGACCAGGGATTATTCGGTGTAATCATGACCGTAATGTTACAAATGATGTGGTAAAAGTCCTCATTGGCCCATAGTGCATTGATGGACAGTTATTGGCATGATCATGACCATTGATGAATACACAAATATCCATGGCCCGTAGTGCATGGATAATTTGTGGTTGTGATACTAATGAATATCTTTGGTCGTAGTGCAGGGATGATGTGGATTATTTATTAAGATGAGTCCTAGCGATAAAAGTGATGAAAAACCTTTTAAATCATAAAAGATAGTATATTTTATTCTCTACTTGACTCTTTTAATGGATTGCATGTTCCGCTGCAATTAAATTTGATGTCTATTGTATTTTATCAGTTTAATTTTGTTGAATACTAATGATAATTTATTCTGCATTATCTTAGTCATAATATTTCTTACTGGGCTAGTTGAGCTCACCCTTTCTTTCACTATTCTCTTCAAGAAATGAGAACGTAGCCAGGACTAGTCGGGGAACGGAGTGACGGTCCAGATGATAGTATTAGTAGTCCTCACTATTCTGTTAAATAGTGTGACAATAAATATAATGAGGACTTATTTTGAGAGTGGATATTGTCTAGAAGACAATATTTGTATTAAAACTCACATCTCTCTTGTTGTATATTAAAGATTATTTTTGTATTCTGTACCATGTATTTGGCGACTCAAGTTGGTGATGTATACCTATTTTGGGGGCGTCACACGTAGTGCAAAGATGAATTTATGATTATGAACAAGAACTGTGATTTGGTATAACCATGATCTTTGATGTTTCAGGTAAAGACAGGTGATAAAAATTATCCTTATCCTGGATGAGAAGGGGAATTTAGAATCACAATTATGATTATGAGTTATTCACAGGATTGTGGACAGGAACTGTTGATTGATGTTACAGGGATAAAACATTGTTGGTGGACTTTTAACATGGAGAAGATAATAGACTTTATGGTCTATTTGACTCTTTTAATGGATTGCTCGTCCCGCTGCGACTATGGTTGAAAAGTATTATCATCTACCATATGTTCTAAATCTCTAATTTATTACTGACGATGACTATTGATAATTTAATTATCTTTAGTCATGATATTCTTTACTGAGCTAGTTGTGTTCACCCTTTTTGCTTCACAATTCCTTTCAGGTAATAAGAGTGTAGCTGGGTCGAGCGGGGACAACAGAAGAATAGAACGGTGGTCTATAGCTGTTAAGGTTCTCCCTAAATAGTATGGAAATAATTTTATTGAGAACTTTAGATAAGTGTGTCGTATTGTATACGTCATTTGATATTTAATTTTGGTGAACCAAATAGGGTGAGGTGAACCCAACTTTGGAAGGGTGTTTTGCCACTATCATATAAGATGTCTAATGAACTACGAGTTATCATAAGACATTGCAGTGCACATCCACTTGCTGAGTATATCTACGTGCACTACCTATATGATCTTGGAGTTTGGTTGAAACATAATGTTCAATTGCAGACGGTGGAGATAGTTATATGTCAAGAGAAGACTAACCATTGAAAGGAACATGATAGTAATCTTCTTATTTTTCTTTGGGGTCTATTGGATTAACCAAGGATAATTCTTCAGTCATATGATATCTATCATAACCTAGACGCATGGCCTCCCATGTACGAAGGTTTTCTTGAGCACTTCCCAAAGATTTTAATTTCTAAAACAATTATTGACTGTACATTTATGTAATGTATGTGACGCCTCCAAAATAGGTCCATTCCATCCAACCCATTCTGAGTCGCCAAATACATGGTACAGAAATAACTACAACTTTATTATTACAACATATAAACTATTGTCGTCTAGATAATATCCACATACAAATAAATCACCATCATAATTATTGATATATTATTTTACAAAAATGGTGAGGACTACTAAACAACTCTCTCTAGAACCATCATTACATCCCCCGACTCGTACTCGCTACAATCTCGTCTCCTGAGAAGAAAAAATAGAACAACAAGAAAAAAAGGGTGAGCTCAACTAGCCCAGTAAAGAATATTATGACTAAGATAATGTACAACAAATTATCCTTAGTCTTCAACAGGGAAAAATCTGATAGAATACAATAGACAACAAGTTTTAAATCAACAACTGCAGCGGAAACAACAATTCATTAGAAGAGTTAAGTAGAGAATAAAATCTACTAACATCTATGAATTTAAAAGTCCATCATCAATATTTTATCCCTGTAACATCAATCAATATATATCTCAAATCAAATCAAATATTCATCTTTGCACTACAGGCCAAAGATATTCATCAGTTGGTCATGTTCATCTAAACACCTGTTCATCTTTGCACTACGGGCCAAAGATATTCATCAATTGTTCATGTTCATCTCAACACCTGTACATCTTTGCACTACGAGCCAAAGATATTCATAATAAAATCAACCATCTTTGCACTACAGGCCAAAGATATTCAGTAACACCATCATTTAGGACTGAGGATGTTGAAAAATATTTTAAAGGAAACGAATCCAGTGAAACAAAATATCAAGTATTAAGGATTCGTACTCTAAACAATCCGAGTTCAAAAATACTTCATAAATAATCATACTGAAGTAAAATTCAAGAATGATCAAAACATAGATTCAATTAAAGCTAGTATCCAGAATAGATATTTTGGACAAAAAGAAGAAATTTCATTTTTTGGTGAATAGTGCCGTATACGTGAATAGTGCCATATACGTGAATAGTAACTCCGACACCAAAAGATAGAAATTTCACAAAAAACATCTTCAGGCTTCGTGAATAGTACTCGTGAATAGTAACTCGTAAATAGTAACTCATGAATAGTAACCCCGACATGAAAAAATTCTAAATTTGATAAAAAGTTCTAACCAACATTTCAGCATAATGATATTGAAGAAATAATATCATTTGAGAAGAAAATAACATCTCTTACCTCGAAAGACAGTACTTCTAGTTGAAACACCAGATATAGGCTATGATTTGAACTTGCACCGTATAGCAATACTCAAAGTATACTCAAAATACTCACAAGAATACGCTCGATAATATAGAGAGAGAAAACTTCAGTTTCTGGTGTGATTTTCAATTCTAACCTAAACACCCTATTTATAGGAAATTGCTTAGAACACCAAAACAGAAAATTTAATAAAATATTAATATTAATATTACAATTCCTACGCCCACTTCTAAGGATCTGAAAATCTGCATTCAACACATTCAAATCACATGCTAGACCCACAAAAAACGTTTTTTATATTTAAATTATTTTAAACTTCCAAAAATCAATTATTTCGAAGCTTCGGAACTTCAATAATTCACAATAAATAGCCCTTTTGTCCGAAAATTCAAATCTCGCGAGTTTTAATAGGAAATTCAATTCTCTACAACTTTGCAGAAGAAAGTTTTTCCAAATTCCAAACATAAATTAACCGAAATCCACAAACGAGCAATTTTACAGGCTATAATCAAATTTCAGTCAATAAATGGGGTCCACCAACATGAAAAACATGTTTTAAATATTTTTGGTAATAAAAATACTCTTTTTCCTCGTATACTCATATATCCCACATTCGTTGTAAAAATATCACCATTATTATATTATTAAAATATAATAATATATTTAAATGAATTATTTTATCAGAAAAGGATAAAATATTAATTTTCAACAATTGTCACGTTAAAAATTTTCTCCATCTATATCCACAAAAAATCAATATTTTCCTCATCATATGAATCAATAATTAATTATTCACAAATAATATTACAGAATCACAATATTGGCAACCAGGCCGTTCCCAGGAAAGAGGGGGCTTTTCAATAAGAATTTCTCCTTACTGGCGCGCAATTAGGTGACCAAACCTCTCCTTAGACAGAACTTTCTAGACATTGCCAATAATGTTATCAAATAATATTATTCAAATAATATGAATTATTGCTTCGATAATGAAAAATATTGTGTAATGATAATTATTGAAACAATAACAATATAAAATATCAACGCAGCAATCATTGAATCAATAACATAAAATACTGAACAGTAATTACTGTAACAATTATTGAGTAGTGTCTTCTTACGTAAGAATCAATAATTGGTGCAATACCGTGTGCTACTGTGCAACAACGCGTATTACTGTGTTTTAACCACCGGGTATTCCAACAGTATTAACGGTAACAACTACGCCGTTTTTATAAACAACTTATACTTGTCGTTTTCTTCATCCAATCGTTTTCTGTTATGGGGCCCACAAAAGACTGCGCTGTCGTACGAATATTCCCCGACAGCAAGAATATTCCACGGCCAAACGAATATTCCCCGACAACAATAAATATTTTATAACCACCTGCTTATTTAAAATATTTGCGCAGTTTACCCATAACTAACCATATTAATCAAATTCACCCTTACTATTTCAAAAATATATAAATAAAGGAAATTCCTTTTTATTTAAAAATTTTCGGGGTCTTACAATGTATCAATGTGAGGTGTTGTCCATAGTTAGGACATGAGTCACAGTTGGTATTAAAACTCACAGTATATGTGTTGTTGTATTTTGCACGACAATTATAGTAATAAAGTTGTAGTTATTTTTTGTACCATGTATTTGGTGACTCAGAATAGGTTGAATGGATTGGACCTATTTTGGGGGCGTCACAAGAACTGCTACTTATTTAAAAGATGAATTTGAAATGAAAGATCTTGAAAAGATAAAATTTTGTTTGAGAATACAAGTGGATCATTTAGCATTTGGAATTTTTGTTCATCAATCCACATATGCTGAAAAAGGATTCTCAATCGTTTTCATATGGATAAAGCTCATCCTTTGACTACCCCAATGGTTGTTCGATCTTTAGAAGTTGATAAAGATCTATTTCGGCCTCTAAAAAGTGGGGAAGAAGTTCTTGGACCTGAAGTTCCATACCTAAGTGTAATGGAAGAAGTTCTTGGACCTGAAGTTCCATGCTTAAGTGCAATGGAAGAAGTTCTTGGACCTAAAGTTTCATACCTAAATGCACTAGATGCTCTTATGTATCTTGCAAACTGTACACGACCTGATATTACTTTTGCTGTCAACTTGTAAGCAATATACAGTTCTTCTCCGACTAAGAGACATTGGGATGGGATCAAACACATTTTGAGATACCTCCGCGAAAGTATTGATCTTGGGTTATTTTATCCAAGAGATTCAACGTCGCGATTGGTTGGATATGCCGATGCAGGATATTTATCAGATCCACATAATGGAAGATCACAAATAGGTTATGTATTTACATATTATGACACAGCTATATCCTGAAAACCCATAAAATAAACCATGACAACTACATCTTCAAATCACTTAGAGATTCTCGCTATACATGAAGCAAGCAGAGAGTATGTTTGGTTGAGATCATTTATTCAGCATATTCAAAAATTATGTGGATTACCATCAATCAAAGACATTCCTACAATTCTATATGAGGATAATGCTGCATGCATTGCTCAACTTAAAGGAGGGTACATCAAGGGAGATGGAACAAAACACATTTCACCTAAATTCTTCTTTACACATGAGCTACAAAAGAAGGGTGAAATAGATGTGCATCAAATTCGATCATGTGATAATCTAGCCGACTTATTCACAAAGTCGCTACCAAATGCAACGTTTGCAAAACTTCAAAAAAAGATCGGAATGTGTTGACTGACAGACTTACGATAACATTTCATCAAGGAATAATAAATTCCTTTTGAGGGGAATACTATACTCTTTTTTCTTAGTCACGGTTTTTATCCCAATGAGTTTTTTCTGGCAAGGTTTTAACGAGGCAGTCAATTAAGATATTTATGTAAAAGATATGTACTATTTTTTCTTTCGTTAAGTTTTTCCCACTAGGTTTTCTTAACAAGATTTTTAATGAGACATAATCTTCTATCGTAAGAAATCAGGGGACGTGTTATAAGGTGATTGCCTGCTCAGGAGGCAACTCCTTTCCTTTTCCCTTAATGTAAGGTAACCTCCCGTGCATTCCTCTCTTCTTCCTTCTCCTTTTCCTCTTCCCCTCCCCCGTGACTCATTCACCTTGCCTATATAAGGAGATGCAGCTTAATGAAAATAAAGAGAATTCCTATGAAGGGTTCTCTCCTTTTTCTCTTACTTATTCTCTCTAAATTTATGCAGCAATTATAAGAGTATATTTCTATAATTTGTTAAAATTTTATAACATTATGAACTTTTTCTCTCTTATTGAGTGAATGTGTATAAACTAAACAAACAAAAAGGCATAAAGAGGTACTACAAGGATACAAGTGCTTTAGAGTTTAGACACAATAAATTAAGTAGTTAATATTATAAGTCGTTTTAGAGTATACATAAGTATTAAGAAAATAATTATAAAATATTAAATATAATATTAATTATCTATATTATTCTTATATTAAAAAAATTAGTGTTATTTATTGGACAGAGAATAATTGGAGAACTAAAGTTATATTTAATATTTGAGGTAATATTAAAAATTAAGCAATTAATATTTATTTGAAATTTTCAAATGACATATATTAAGAGACAAAAATATTTTTCTAAAATAATTTATATTAAAAAAATGGATGAAGTGATATTTTATCTTCTAGACTCATGGAAGTGATATTTTATTTTATTTTTTTTCTTCTAAAAAGTTGACCATCTTTCTCTCCAAGGTTTGGTACGAAGAGGGACCCACAAAAGTAAGTCTATGCCCCGTAACACGGTTTGCTAACTGATGATGGCACATGACAGTCACACCCTTCACTCGTATTAAATAATATTTTTCCCTTCAAAAAAGAATGAACAAAATATAATTTACGCTTAAGGGTTTAAATGAATTGAATGAAGTCGAATATTGAGTTACTCAAATTTAATTTATAAAATTTATCGAGTACGAAATACGGTTTGATTGAGGCTCGTCCAACTATCGAGTCGAGCACGATCTTGAATCGAGTCCGAACAGTTTGAATTTTTCGAGCAAATATAATCCAAGTATCAACAGAAAAATTATAATTTAAAGATGTTCGAGTAATTTATCAAACTTTAAAATTTGTTTATATTTGAATTATTTATATTTCGAGTCGAACTCGAATCGAACTTTTAATCAAGCGAGTACGAATTGAACCCGAACTATTTGGTTTATTTTACGACCTTATTAGCACACACATTAAAAAAATAAAAATAGAAGAATTTTTCATTTAAAATTTATCCTTAATGACCTCACATAATTATATAAAGTGGTGAGTATTTTTTTTATACTAATGGATTTAATGACTTAGATACCATTTTCTTTATGTATTTTATCTCATTTTTATATAAATAATTTTTTTTTTTACTTTTAATCATTTCTTTGGGTACAAAGGGAGTAATATCCATATTTTTCTACTTCTGTCTTTTGTTGAACATGTTATTTTCTTTTCCTTTCATAGACTAAACAAGGACAATGAAAAACCAAAAAATAAGAATCTCTCTTTAATAAGTAAAAACAAATAGTAAAAATAAAATAAAAATTATACATAATAATAAGGGAAAATTGTATATATACAGCTGTGTATACAGTCATTTATGACAACAGTTTTTTGAGCTATAACACCCTTCGCTATAGTTATTCTGGTCTATGGCGACGGGATAGTCCAAAAAAACGTCGCCATAGGCGACTGTATACTACACAGTTGTGTATATACATATAACCCTAATAATAAAAAGGATACTAATATTTTCATATAACTTTTTAATATTTTTACATAAAAAATATCACTATAATAAAACTAGCGTGTATGTTACTCTTCTTTTCTTTCGTTATATACAACGTTTTAAAGGAGTTTATTTCTCTCAAGACGTTTCGCGTATATTTAAGATAATTAATAAAAAGAATATGGAGAAAATAAGAGAAGAAATAAAAAATTACACACTAGGCTCACAAAATTAAACAGATTAGGAGTAATTGAGAGAGGGAGAAAGAGAGGAGAATTACTAGTGTGTAAAAATAAAATTTTACTACAAAATTAATTACTTAATATTATTATTAATAAAATTTATTAATATGTAAGATTATTTCTTAAACGACCTACAAAATGAGTTATTCTTTTTTTCTTGGGGGATCAAATAATCATATGAATTTTGTGGGTCCAAGTGCAAATTAGGGTTCACATGACCTAATTGAATTAAATACACAATTATGATTCTGCGACCTCATTAAATGTGCAAATTAGGGTTCATATAACCTAATGGAATGAAGATGAAAAAGCTGAAAATAAATAGGCGAAACCCGAGAGAAGCCTCCACGGGTCCCGAGGCAGAAGGCTCGTGGAAGCAGTTCGTTTTGGAAATTGATTAAGGGATTGGATTGGTGGCTAGAAGGACATGACAATATGGGCATTATTCTAATGACTAAAGGGTATTTCTGTAATTTTCTTGAAAACATGTGCCTAACATGTGACTACTTAATTCCAGAAAACTCTATAAATACCCCTTCCATTCTAGGAAGGGAGAGGGGGACTCTTTTTTTGGTGACTTAAAGGCTTGGAGATTCCACCTAAAAGCACTAAAGGGGTTTGGACATTCTCTCAACTCGAAGGACTCAAGAAGGCTCTTGGAATCCCTGCTACCCTAACACGATTCCCGGATTCTAGGAGTTCTGCCACGCGTCGTTGGAGTAATCGCCCACCTGTCGTTCTCCCCTCTTCAATCAACCAATCAATTTCGTGCTCTTCATGGATTTCTCTCCTCCTCAGCCAACACGAAACCCTAACTAGCAAGGTACGATTTCCTTGCCCATATTTATTTGGCGACTCTGCTGAGGAGGTGTAGAATTCGTGAAGGGTATGCCCACAACTCGAAGTGGGAGAACAACAGGAAGAGCTTCACCAACAAATAGCATTACCTCACCGGGTCCAGTTCCAAGGCAAGTGAGTCAAGCTTTCCAAGACGTGAATCTAGATCTCGATCAACCCATTCTTGAAGACGCCTCAGAAGGAAGTTCAACATCACCATACATGGCTGATCAACAATTAACGAATGTCAGGCAGACAGGCGCGGGAAGGATAGACGAGGAAGAAAGTGGAGTGCAGGTAAATGCTGTGCAACTGGAGATGCTCAAGGCATTGAAGGAAGCACAAGAAGAACAAAGGATGATGATGGCTATAATGTTGGAGATGCAGAGGAAGCAAGAGGAAATGGAAAATTTCTGCCAACAGTTGATGCAGATTCCCGCTTTCAAGGCCATGTTTCCAGATAATTCACAGGGAGAACATACAGGAGTGGAGGACAACAACAACGATAGCAACAATAAGGAGAATCAGACAACACCTCCATTGACGGAGAATCAGTCTGTTCCAATCATCCACTTGGAACCTCATAATAATGGTGACGTGCCACAACCCAGACTGTAAGTCAGCCAGCCTCAGACAAACATCATTCCGACCACTATCCCCGTATTTTCACAAGTGCAGATACCAACCATCCCAAGCATTGTCCAACGAACCAACCCACAAGCACAACCGATACAGAATTTACTTGATGCCAGTGTACATCAACCAATTTCCGTACCATACACACGACCAATGCCGCCATACATCACAACACCACAGAGAGTCCACACCACAAGCCAATATGTCACAAAGGATGATATGATCGATGTGATTAATCAACTTCACAGGCAGACATCCCTACCTGCGGAGTTAGACTTTACTCCACCCTACCCGGCACATATTCGAAGACAACCTTTACCCGGCAGGGTATATCAAGCATCCCCCATAATTTCCAAAATACAATGGGGAGAAAGGAAATTCCAGAGAACACATTCTAGGTTCGTGGAGTCGATGTCTCCATGGTTAGGATATGTTGAAGTGAACAATCACAATTTATTGATGAGGGAATTCAACAAGACTTTGACGGATAATGCCTTCAGTTGGTACTACAACTTGGAGAAGGGATCAGTCCATGATTGGGATGATCTAAAATTACAATTTTTTTTTAAAAAAATTTATGTGCAAAAACAGGTAACCATTGTAGAGCTCATGCGGTTCAAGCAGAAGCTGAATGAGGAGTTGTCAGATTACGTTGACAGGTTCAAGGCCCAGGCACAGAAGTGTGCAGAGCCGATTGGAGAAAAGAACTTGGTTAGCATATGCAACAATGGTGCTTTAAACGCCTTCAAGCCCCACTTCATTACCAAGGCTTGTGATTCATTTGCGACCCTCTCATCTTTTACACAAGACTTGGGGGGAATCATGACATTTCCCAATAGCCATGCGATGGTTACATAGAAGAGCAAGAGGACATCAACTGTGGCTTTGGCGGATTCTCAGTCAAAACCACAAGGGGGCAAGAGAAAGAAGAATGAGAAATTTGAGCGAAGTAGAGAAAAACATGGTGACAAGTATACCAGAATGCCAGTTCCAGAGGCTATCACATGCAGCGAGAAGGCATTCAGGGGCCTGTATGAATAATGGGTTGAGCACGGAGTGGTGAAACTTCCAAGGCCCCGGTTGGTCGTAACGAAAGAGATGAAAAGAAGGCCAGACTTCTGTGTATATCACCAATATGCAGGACATTCCACTATGGACAGTTATAGTCTGCGGAGGATATACCATGAGAAGCTGGCGGCCGGGGAGATCGAACTAGGAGAAAAAACGTGCAACGCTATCACCCATGGTGCAGTCCCGGAAGTCAAGAACCCAAACACTGGTTCTACCATCGAAAAAATTCTGAACTACAGATGAATTAAAAATCCACCCAAGATGGTGGTCCACCAAAAATGGTGATTTAAGTCCTCAAGAATATCCCTTGCCAAGTAATTGGATGACCAAGGGAGGAGGCACAAGAATTGACGGGAAAAAAATCCCACCCAAGATGGTGGTCCACTCTAAATTGTGGTCAAGTCCTCGTAGACTGGACTTGCCAAGAAATTGGACGACCCAAGTGACGAGGCACCTGATTTCAAGTCCCCGTAAACTGTACTTGCCAAGAAATTGGACGACCCAAGTGACGAGGCACATGATTTCAAGTTCCCGTTGTTAGGTTTGTAATATTCATGATCGCAATCAAATTGCAAAAATTAGCGGAAGCGTGTAAAATCAGAGTTTTAAAATTTTACAAACCATAAACCCGGATCACCCTTTATGCACAATTATTAATTAAACGAAAAAGAAAGAACAAGAATCATACCCTTGAAGATCCGAGCTTCCTCAGGTACAAGTTAACCTCCGATCCTTTTCGCGTTCAACTTGAATCCACCGGGTTTGGTTTCTTCCTTTGATCAAAGTTAGCCACCCAAATGTTTGGCCTCTAGAGGTGATCCACCAAGAAATAATAAAGATTCAAGAAGAAGGGTAGTTGGCTAAACCCTAGTTTTCTATCTCTATAGAAAAAAGGGGCGTACTCTCCAATTCATGGAATTACGTATATTAGATATCTGATATAAGACTCCTCTTATAAAGATATCAAGTAACCCTATTAAAAATAAGGTATTATTTATTTAATTAAACTCTTTTAATTAAATGGGCTCCCTAATCTTATTAGGAATAATTAATTAAACTCCTTTAACTAATTTTCCCTCCTAATCCTATTAGGAATAAATGAGAGTACTTTTATTAATTAATTCCCAAACTCCTTTAGGAATTAAATAATAATAATAATAAGACTCCTCTTATTAATTTATATTTAATATTTCTAAAATATTAAATAATAAATATTAAGCTATTTAATTTATTCTATCACCATAGATTAAATTAAATATACTTAACTTATTATTACGATTATGCCATTAACTTCTTAAATAATTATTCTTCCTTTTATGGTGTGACCTTTTAGGTTCTCCATATTAAACCGGTTGTGAATAAGTCAATTAGAACAATTCTAATCTTATTTAAATAAATAAATTAAACTAATAATTTATTTAAATAAATAATATTTATTCTACAATAGGGATAAGCCTCCCTAGCGATCAACGATTTTCCAGATAATATAGATTTCAACATTAATCATAAAAGAACCTTTGAGTAAATAGTTACCGTACAATTCAATCCTTCCACCATACAATGTCCCAATTAAATATAAGACATGGAATTTCTGTCAAGTCTTATTTTATTTAATTATATGTATTTCGACTCTTAAATGCACAACTCCAAATAATGCAAATTAGAAACTCCTTTCTAATTTCATTCTGCCTTGGCCAAGGACTACTGAGTTGTCATTTATCGAATCACATAAGATATTTCTCTTCTTTTACTAGAAGTGGTAGATTCTTTATTGATCATACATTATATCCATGTACAACTTATTATACCCCAGCATACCCTTTGATATACCCTAAGGGTCTTAAGGAATAAGTCAAAGTATAACTCATCATACACAAGATACTATGATGATCTCAAGTCCAAGGATCACTTGTACTACTATCACTACAGGAATTCCTATTGACAGACAAGTAAAACTCCATTAGGTATTCCTTAGCGAGTCACGTTCAGTGAACTTATTCTCCAATAAGCACCTACATACTTGCTTTAGTGTCTCCACACAAATGATCATGAGATCAATCATCCTCATCCAATGAGCAAGCAACGTATGTACCAATCTATCCGTATTCACTAATCCCCAATTTAGTAATCCAACGATTGGGAACTATTTTAGTTTTAAGCTTTCTAAGAATTTAGATCTCATTAGAATGATCATCATCATTATTCTAAAAGCATTGCTTAAAACTATGGGTTTATCACATATTATAAAACAGCATCATGTAGATAATTTAAAAGCCTTTAATAAATTAATACTTTTTATTAATAAATGAATAAGATTGTTTACAAAGTATATGCTTTATCATCAAACATGATTGGCTTGTGTGCATACTACTTTCAATCTCCCACTTGCACTAAAGTCAATCGCCATGGTATCTCATACCCTTCTTCTCTAAGTGACGATTATCCTGCTGTTGGATAAGCTTTAGTTAATGGATATGTAATATTGTTCTTGAGAGTTCACTATCTCTATAGTGATTTCCATCTTTCAATGATTCTTATAATCAAATGAAAGTGCCACAACACATGTTTAGATCTAAGATGAGACTTAGGAACTATTCCTAGTTCTGTAATGAACTTTTCATCCAAACAATCAACTTGTAGCTTCATTTATAGCTATATACTTTGTCTTTATCACTAAACCAACAACTCTTTGTTGTTTGGAACCTTTCCAATTCACTGCACCACCGTTCAAGGTAAGCCTTTACCTTAAAGTGAATTTTTTTTGTCGTCTTGGTCTGTCTGAAAAACTTGAGTCTGTTAAGCCCTCTAGTTTTAATTCAGACCCGCCATGAATTATATCACATCCTTAGTGTTGGTTAAGTACTTTAAGATGTTTTTCACTGTTTCACAGTGAACTTCTCCAGAATATAACTGATCAACATCAGGTCGCGTATATTTCATTGCATACACGATTGACACTCATGCGATCTCTCTTTTAGGAGTCTATGGGGACTATTAAGAGAGATACACTCCATGGCTCATCAACATGAGACATCCCATGGAGTTTGCCATGCTAAACGACTTTAGCATCAAATGAATATACGTTCCTTGGGTTAAGCCGAACATTCTTTTAAATCTATCCATATAGATTTACATCCCCAATTAAGATACTCTTCCCAAATCATTCATGGAGGAATGTTTAGACAACTTTATCTTTATTGATTTTAGCATTGGCATGTCATTCCTTATCCGTATTATATCAACATATAATACCAGAAATGTCACGACGATCCCACTGACCCTTTTGTACACACTAGGTTCATTCTTGTTTTTGATAAAATCAAACTCTTTTGATTATCATATCAAAATGAATGTTCTATTTTTGAGAAGATTGCTTCAATCCATTTCTCTGAGTATCTACAACTCTTACCTCATCGTATGTAACTGGATCATCATCTTCTATGATACGTACCTCATCATCATGATCCATGATGAATCCATACCTCCTAGGTATCTTCGGTACTATTCCAGATTTACGATTCGGTTGTGGTACAATAGGTCTATCTATAGGTTCCTCTTATTTGACTTGGGTGTTTTGTGGTTCTTGAACTTTTCAAGATGTATTATCCTCCCACTAGCCCTTTCAATGATAAACACCTTTATCTTAGAAGGCAGCATGTTTCGCAATAAACACCTTTTGCTAAGTAGGATTATAGAACATATGCCCTAAACTTACTTTAGGATGTCCCACAAATCTGTACTTGTCAAATTTTTTCCCAAGCTTATCCTTTGAAACCTTTTCACATAAGTTGGACAACCCTTATCTTAACATACTTAAGATTAGGAATCCTCCCTGTCCATAACTTTTATGGAGTCTTGGGCCGAATTTTGAGGTTACCTTTTCCGTAGATAAGCAGCCATTTCTAGGACATTACCCCAGAAGGATACTGGAATGTCGGTAAAATCATTATGGACCGCACCATGTCCAACAAGGTACGATTTTTCCATTCAGATACATCAATCAATTATTGCGTATCAGGAGGCGTCCATTGTGAGAAAACCATTTGAGATGATCTAAAAACTTATTGCACAAGTATTTATTCCTTGATCTAATCAAAGAATCTTAATACTTTGTCAATTTATTTCACTTCTGAATTCTTTGAACCTTTCAAATAATTCACACTTGTATTTCAACAAATACATACATTCAACTCTTTGAATGATCATCTCCTTTTCTTATATTAGTTTGTTCAATTTATAAAATAATTTTTTACGTAAGTAAAGTATACAAAATCCATTAAGTAATATTTCAGTTCTATACAAAACATTATTATTATAAATAGAACAACAATTGTTCCTAATTATAATACCAAAGATTTCATTGTCCAACAATAAAATGGAAATAATGTTTCCAACGAGAACTAGAATACAATAACAACTTATTGACTTAATAGATTTGCCAGTAGGCTGTGCTAAACTATAAGTTTCTATGTCTAATGTTGCAACCTTTGCTTCATTTCCCACACATAGGATTACTTATATTTGTTTAGCTTTCTACTTCTGCTTGGTCCCTTCATAAATCTATATTTATGATAACCAAAGTCGGTATCCAATACCCAAGTAGAACCTTGACTTAAAAAAAAATTTATTTCAAATCGTGAACAAAATTGTATTTGTAACCGAAACTTCACTAAGCTTCTTTGGTTAGCCTCTGCAAGATGCTTCTTGCAGTTTTCTTCCAGTGTCCAGGCTTATTGCAGTGGAAGCAAACTCCTTTGCTATCCGTATCAGTTTTGTTCTTATTATCATTTGTTTTTGCCCTTTCAATTTACCTTCTTAGAATCGTTCTTCTTTTCAGAAGATCCTTTGGCCCCTATCAGTAAGACTTGGTCTTTCTTGGTTGGAAAGTGACTCTCAATATTTTTCAACATGTTAAGCAAATCAACGAGGTTGATATCTAGCTTGTTCATATAAAAAATTCACAACAATTGTGAAATGAGTCCGGAAGTGAGTGCAAGATCAAATCTTGGCTCAACTCTCCATCCATGACAAAACCCGTTGTCCTAATTGATCAATTAAATTGATTATGTTAAGGACTTTTATCTGTACCATAGTGTCATCGGTCATTCTAGATCGGAAGAGCTCCTTAGATAACTGATATCTATCAGTCCTACTTTCCTCACCATCAACTACTTGATGTGCAGGAATATAATAGGAGCATCCATAGTTTCATGCTGACGCTGAAGCTCGTTACTCATGGATGCGAGCATGATGCATTGAGCCAACTATGCATCATCTAGTCACTTTCTAAAAGTAGCAATATCTTCCTCAGAGGCATTGTCTGCAACCATTGCAGGGATAGGCGTATTAAGGACATAAGATAGCTTTTCAGCAGTGAGAACTATTCTCAATTACCTTAACCAATCCGTTTAATTCGGTCCGGTTAATTTAGCATCTAATATGCTACGCAGTGATAGCAATTTTAGACATTGTAAAATTCTATAAATGAATTTGTAATTAACAACATTTTAGCATACATTCTTTTATTAATTACCAAAATAATTTAGGTCTTGTTTTAAATTGGTATCTCCCACTATTTTCTTCAAACTATATTACCCTCACTATATAGTTCGACAAAATCTAATTAAAGATTTGCTAGTGAGAATAAGGATCTCATTTCAAATGTATATAGCCTTGTGTGTGCACAACAAACTATATATAAATAAATAGGTAGACAACTCTTGTCAATTACATCAACTATGTAACTCCTTGTATTTTGCCTCTTAAATCATAATGGTCAAGTGTGTGCACATCCGAACTAAAATGATTTAAGTTAAGTCAGACCCAACATTTTCATATAAGTGAAGAGAAAACTACAGCCCTTGTGTGTGCACAACAAAGCAATAATGTTCAATTCCTTATAAACATCATATGTAATAAAAACAACATCTAAAATATTTAATACTCGCCTTGTGTGTGCACAACAAACTCATATTAAATATTCAATACTCTATTATTTCTATCATGCTAGAAGGCGACGTTCGATATTCCAAATATCTTTGAACGTTACAACTTAATATAAAATATTTGAGGGGTTTGCTATTAATTTGTCTCATCTTGTTTAGCGCGCATGCACATATATATATAAAATACGCGTCATATTAATGAACATGCGAAGCATGTTTGCATAATATATAATATATATATATAGTATAAGCATGCACATATAGAATACTATATTCTACATGAATTGATTATGTACTTTTATTCTAGTTTGGTTCACTAGAGCCACCAAGTGAACCAAAAGGTCAAACCCTAGGGGTGCAAGAATTAATATTTATAACTATTACATTTAAACCTGGGCTCCATTACAAACGGGTCTTCAAGCGCTCCTTGTTCCTTGATCTCCAATTTTTCAAAATTAATTCTAATTATTCCTATTACAAAACTATTTAAAATAAATAGAAACCTTGATCAACAGTCAAGGGGAAGTACAGAGGAGGGAAATAGAATTTACATTGAGAAAAATTAGAGAAGACGAGGTACGCAGACCCCATTTAATAAAACTCATACATTCATGCATCCAACTAAAATAAAATCCAATCACATTGGTCAATAGTCCATAATCAATCCCATTTATTATCATACACATCACCATATGTATCAATAAATAACATTCATCTCATGAATAATAAACATTCAATATATATATTGATATCATTTAATGGGCAAATTTAGTTAGTATAAAATTTATTTTTGAATCAAAATAAACTCCTTTATTTTAATCCAAAATTTAAATCAAAATAAAACTATTTTATTTTAATTTATTTAATTTTGAATAAAATAAACTATTTTATTTTAATCAAAATCTTTAATCAAAATAAACTCCTTTATTTTAATTAATTATGGAATCCAATTCCATGTAAAAAAAAACTTTATTAAAGGAAACACAGATTTTCTCTCCTATTCACAAATAAACTCTTTTATTTTGAATAATATGAAATCTTATTTCATATCTAAATAAACTCTTTTATTTAGGGAAATTAGGATTCTCTTTCCTATTCACAAATAAACTCTTTTATTTTGAATAATATGAAATCTTATTTCATATCTAAATAAACTCCTTTATTTAAGGAAAGATGGATTCAGTTTCCTATTCACAAATAAACTCCTTTATTTTAGGAAACATGAAATCCATTTCAACTCCAATTAGTTATCATGGAATCCAATTCCAACTCTAATTAGTTAGAGTGAAATTCTAATTTTAAAATTAAAATAAACTTTTTATTTTAATAATAAAATAATTAAAATTAATATATATATATATATATAAGGGAGATGATCCATGGAAAACGTTAGATATTAACACTATTTCAACTAACGCTAATCTAGCCGTCCAATATTAGAGTTAATGGCTGAGATGAATGCCCAGCCGCTAGAGGGAGTAGCGGCCAGCAATAAATTAAAAAATCATCTTTGCTGGCCGCTAGAGGGAGTAGCGGCCAGCAGAGATGATTTTTTAATTTGGCTCGACTGGCCGCTACTCCCTCTAGCGGCCAGCAGAAAGAATTTTTTAATTTGGCTCATGCTCCAGCCGCTAGAGGGAGTAGGGCCAACAATTTTTTTTTGGCTTAATTACATTATCCTGATTATCCTCTCACATACTATTTATTAATCAATAAATAAAATAATAAAAAATTATAAGGATAACTATAAGGATAATCAATAATTATCTTTATACTTATTAAGATATTATCCATATACATATTACTTATTAATCAGTAAAATAAAATAATAAAAAATTATAAGGATAATCATAAAGATAATCAGTAATTATCTTAATAAGTATAAAGATAATTATTGATTATCCTTATAGTTATTCTTATAATTTTTTATTATTTTATTTATTGATTAATAAATAGTATGTGAGAGGATAATCAAGATAATGTAATTAAGCCAAAAAAAAATTGTTGGCCCTACTCCCTCTAGCGGCTGGAGCATGAGCCAAATTAAAAAATCCTTTCTACTGGCCGCTAGAGGGAGTAGCGGCCAGTCGAGCCAAATTAAAAAATCATCTCTGCTGGCCGCTAGAGGGAGTAGCGGCCAGTCAAAACGTCGACGTTTTGACTGGCCGCTACTCCCTCTAGCGGCCAGCAGAGATGATTTTTTAATTTATTGTTGGCCGCTACTCCCTCTAGCGGCTGGGCATTCATCTCAGCCATTAACTCTAATATTGGACGGCTAGATTAGCGTTAGTTGAAATAATGTTAATATCTAACGTTTTCCATGGATCATCTCCCTATATATAATAAACCAAAGCTGGCCACATTTTTGAAACAAAAAGTTAATCACGTTTTTGAAACAAAAAAATGATCCTGCAAGGCCACGTGAATCCAGAAATAGTCAAGCATCATGATACTTTTGAAAACAAATATGGTAACTATTACCTTTATCAAAGAAATCATTCCCACGTGGTAACAATCATATGCTTCAGGATCAGCTTAAAAAAAACAGGCCTGCGACTAACAACTTTTGGAAAATCTATTTCGGCCCCTTTTTTTATTATTAAATTTTATATAACAAAATTACGCCCAATTAAATTGTTTTAAACACATATCAATATACATATCAAATCTTGAACAATTAATAATTTGCATAAAGGTTTGGCTCTGATGCCACTGTTAGGTTTGTAATATTCATGATCGCAATCAAATTGCAAAAATTAGCGGAAGCGTGTAAAATCAGTGTTTTAAAATTTTACAAACCATAAACCCGGATCACCTTTTATGCACAATTATTAATTAAACGAAAAAGAAAGAACAAGAATCATACCCTTGAAGATCCGAGCTTCCTCAGGTACAAGTTCACCTCCGATCCTTTTCGCGTTCAACTTGAATCCACCGGGTTTGGTTCCTTCCTTTGATCAACGTTAGCCACCCAAATGTTTGGCCTCTAGAGGTGATCCACCAAGAAAGAATAAAGATTCAAGAAGAAGGGTAGTTGGCTAAACCCTAGTTTTCTATATCTATAGAAAAAAGGGGCGTACTCTCCAATTCATGGAATTACGTATATTAGATATCTGATATAAGGCTCCTCTTATAAAGATATCAAGTAACCCTATTAAAAATAAGGTATTATTTATTTAATTAAACTCTTTTAATTAAATGGGCTCCCTAATCTTATTAGGAATAATTAATTAAACTCCTTTAACTAATTTTCCCTCCTAATCCTATTAGAAATAAATGAGAGTACTTTTATTAATTAATTCCCAAACTCCTTTAGGAATTAAATAATAATAATAGTAATAATAATAATAAGACTCCTCTTATTAATTTATATTTAATATTTCTAAAATATTAAATAATAAATATTAAGCTATTTAATTTATTCTATCACCATAGATTAAATTAAATATACTTAACTTATTATTACGATTATGCCATTAACTTCTTAAATAATTATTCTTCCTTTTATGGTGTGACCCTTTAGGTTCTCCATATTAAACCGGTTGTGAATAAGTCAATTAGAACAATTCTAATCTTATTTAAATAAATAAATTAAACTAATAATTTATTTAAATAAATAATATTTATTCTACAATAGGGATAAGCCTCCCTAGCGATCAACGACTTTCCAGATAATATAGATTTTAACATTAATCATAAAAGAACCTTTGAGTAAATAGTTACCGTACAATTCAATCCTTCCACCATACAATGTCCCAATTAAATATAAGACATGGAATTTCTGTCAAGTCTTATTTTATTTAATTATATGTATTTCGACTCTTAAATGCACAACTCCAAATAATGTAAATTAGAAACTCCTTTCTAATTTCATTCTGCATTGGCCAAGGACTACTGAGTTGTCATTTATCGAATCACATAAGACATTTCTCTTCTTTTACTAGAAGTGGTAGATTATTTATTGATCATACATTATCTCCATGTACAACTTATTATACCCCAGCATACCCTTTGATATACCCTAAGGGTCTTAAGGAATAAGTCAAAGTATAACTCATCATACACAAGATACTATGATGATCTCAAGTCCAAGGATCACTTGTACTACTATCACTACAGGAATTCCTATTGACAGGCAAGTAAAACTCCATTAGGTATTCTTTAGCGAGTCACGTTCAGTGAACTTATTCTCCAATAAGCACCTACATACTTGCTTTAGTGTCTCCACACAAATGATCATGAGATCAATCATCCTCATCCAATGAGCAAGCAACGTATGTACCAATCTATCCGGATTCACTAATCCCCAATTTAGTAATCCAACGATTGGGAACTATTTTAGTTTTAAGCTTTCTAAGAATTTAGATCTCATTAGAATGATCATCATCATTATTCTAAAAGCATTGCTTAAAACTATGGGTTTATCACATATTATAAAACAGCATCATGTAGATAATTTAAAAGCCTTTAATAAATTAATACTTTTTATTAATAAATGAATAAGATTGTTTACAAAGTATATGCTTTATCATCAAACATGATTGGCTTGTGTGCATACTACTTTCACCCGTAAACTGCACTTGCCAAGAAATTGGACGACCCAAGTGACGAGGCACCTAATTTCAAGTCCTCGTAGACTGCACTTGCCAAGAAATTGGATAACCCAAGTGAGCATCCGATTTTAAGTCCTCGTAGACTGCACTTGCCAAGAAATTGGACGACCCAAGTGACGAGGCACCCGAGTATTACACTTTATCATTAAAAGTGAATGGTGATTGAGGCACCTGAATATAAGCCCTCAACCCCAAAAATTACACTTTATCTTTAAAAGTGGCGAACGTTATGCTTTATTCGACAAAAGCAATAAAGTTGCACTTTATCTCTAAAAGTGGTGAACGTTATGCTTTCTTCGACAAAAGCAAGATTTATTATATGAAACATTATGCTTTTCGTTAAAAGCAATTTGATTATCAATAAATTTGTTAAACTTTCACTTACACTTGATTATTTCTTTTGATTTATAAAAAATAAAAAAAATTATAGATTCAAGTGTTAGTTTGCATGAAATATATGTACATGAATTTTTTGATACAGAAAATGGAAAAAACTACGAAAGTTCATGATCTAAAGGCCATGACCTGTCGAATTGAAGAGAGGAATACCTAAAACTTGGTCTTCGTGGCTATTAGGCCTTCGAGGGTATCAGGCCTTCGGGACTATCAGGCCTTCGAGGCTATCAAGCCTTCGATGCTATCAAACCTTAGAGGTTATCATGCCTTCACGGACTTCTTGATTCTTAATGACTTCTTGACTCTAAAGAAAATAGAAATTTCAAGAGATGGTAAGAAAGATTAGATCGAAGATTTTCAAAATATCCCAAGAGAGCTCCTCTAAGGCTCGCCCTTTTAGGGTTTGCTCCCCTAGAGGTTCTCTCTCTTAAGACTTTCATTTTCTAGGCTTGTAAAACATCAAGCTCCGCAAAGTGTTCAAACACTGGAATCAAGACTTCCACACTTATAATATTTTGCGCGCTCATCTCACCAAAGGCGCAACTCACGCGCAGGGAGAAAATGCTTACTGATAGATTGGTAGATGACATAGACGTCCTCCAGAGTAGAGGTACATATTCCCCCAGGCAGTGACGAATGTGCAAGTAGAGGAGCACCATCGTGAGATCAATACAGTAAGGGCGTGATGGTTCTATTGGATACATAGGTCTCTGCATAGTTGAACACAACAAAAGATGTCCGCACTCTTGAGTATATCCACGTAATCAGTGTTTCTAAGGATCTCATCAGTCCAATCCTGCTATTCTTGAAGGCGACCAGATGAATCAGACATGAAGCGAAAGGGACTGAAAGGGTATTCTTGCTTCTCTATGCATATGCGAGGAATGCGATAGGAATGGGAAAAGTCATCCCAACCTCCACAAGCCGCTGCATATAGAAACAAGCCTTTCTTCTCTGGCGGAGGAAGTGTTGTACGATCATAAGTCTAGACTCGCTCTCAAAAGACGTCAGAAAAAACAAAAGAGGGGAGCCCTTCCCCAATCATTGAGAAACGAGGCCTCCTTGGTTGTTCCCAAGTCTGCAGAATGTTCAACAGGGAGGGCCTGCAAGAAAAAAGAATTTAGCATAAGGGATCTAAAGAGCAAGGAAATGAGGCATTTGAACTTGAAGTGCTCATCATGGAAAAGAGGAAAGTCTGATATTTAAGCTTCAAAACACCTGAAAACAAGAAGAAACAATGTCAGAAAGAGTTAGGAATCACAATTATTTTTTGAAAGTTTTCGAAAAAAACTTCGAACGGCCAAAAGGCAACTTTCGGTGCCTTTTTTGGACTTATAATGGAATACATCATGATCGTTGGCAATGACCTTTGTAGGTCTAGTCGATATCTTCGAAATAGTAGTTGCTCCTCGAAAACTTTATTTTTTTCATTTAAACATCATTTTTCCCATAGGGTTCGGTCATGTTGCCTTAGGTCACCTAGGGTTCGGCTGTGTTGGCTTCATAAGGCTCCTTGCTAACTTCGTTTTGATATATTATGGGCCCCGAAACTCCAAACGAGTCAAAAGTTATGATCAAAATAGTAGTTGCTCCTCCAAAACTTCATTTTTTTCATTTAAACTTCATTTTTCCCATAGGGTTCGACCATGTTTCCTTAGGCCACCTAGGGTTCGGCCATGTTGGCTTCGTAGGGCTCCTCGCTAGCTTCATTTTGATATATTATGGGCCCCAAAATTTCAAACGAGTCAAAAGTTATGATCAAAATAGTAGTAGTTTCTCCAAAAACTTTGTTTTTTTTCATTTAAACTTCATTTTTCCCATAGGGTTCGGCCATGTTTCCTTAGGCCACCTAGAGTTCAGCCATGTTGGCATCGTAGGTCTCTTCGCTAGCTTCGTTTTGATATATTATGGGTCTCTAAACTCTAAACGAGTCAAAAGCTATGATCAAAACAGTAACTGCTCTTCCAAAAACTTTATTTTTTTCATTTAAATTTCATTTTCCCATAGGATTCGGCCATGTTGCCTTAGACCACCTAGGGTTTGGCCATGTTGGCTTCGTAGGGCTCATCGCTAGCTTTGTTTTGATATATTGTGGGCCCAGAAACTCCAAACGAGTCAAAAGTTATGGTCAAAATAGTAAATGCTCTTCCAAAACTTCATTTTTTTCATTTAAACTTCAATTTTCCCATAGGGTGCGGCCATGTTGGCTTCAACCCCCTAGGGTTCGGCCATGTTGGCCTCAGCTACCTAGGAGTTGTTCCCCTTCATACCTTTGAGGTCTTGTTGCTCTACCAATCAACTGCTTGGAACGAATCCTCTTTCGCCGCGAAAATTATAACCTTTATCTGATGAATTCTGAGGGAAAAAACCAAGATATGATCAAGGTAATGGGGCTCAAAAATAAAGAAATGCTACAATTACCTAAAAAGACAAATAGATGAAGTTATCAAGAAGAATTCAAAGATAAAGAAGTTGGTTTGTTTTCTTTTATTTGGAACATAATTTTCAAACATGTGGCATGAACATAACATGAATCAAGGCCTACTACAAAAATAGCACATGGGTTCGTGGCTCCTAGTGATCATGAGACAATCCTAATTGAAGTTTAAAATCCAACTATTGGACACATGCACGCAAGCAACTTTGATGGCTATTAGCACCTAGCAACTTTGATGGCTGTTAGTAGAATAACATGCATAGCTTCAATGAGTCTCTACTTCAATTCGGATTGCATAGCTTCAATGGGTCTCTACTACAATTCGGATGCAAGATATGTGACCATGGATTATGAATATCGACTCCTTACTTCTCCAAAATAAGATAAGTAAAAAGTTAATTTTTTGAATAAAATAAAATAAGATTCCAGAATATTTTATTTTATTTCTAGAAAAAAAAAGATTTGATTTAATTTGATAATATATATATATATATATATATATATATATATATATAATCCTGTCAAGATCAAATAAAATTAAGATTTGATCTTATTTCCAAAATAAAATTAAGATTTGATCCTATTTTCAAAATAAAATTTAGATTTGATTTTATTTCCAAAATAAAATTAAGATTTGATTTTATTTGGTAAAAAGGAATGATTTGGTTTACGAAAAAAAGGATTTTATTAAATTAAATTATATTGGGTGATATTTGATTATGTTTTCTTGTTTCAATTTTCAGAAAAAATAAGGAAACAAATGACCAAGCTATGGAAAGATTTTTTAGAAGATTTCTCAATTCGTCCAAGGAAGAGCTCCGCTACGTTTTGCCTCCCTAGGGTTTAACCCTAAGGGTTTGGGCTCCCTAGGAATTCCATCTACTAGGACCATTGTCTTCAAGATCTACAGGTGGAGCCCAACAAAATCGTTCAAATAGCATGCATTATTCTTGCACGATCGTCTCTTTGTAAATGTGACTCACGCGCAGGGGGCAAATGTGGGCCCAAGTGAAAATTAAGGTTCACATGACCTAATTGAATTAAATGCACAATTAGGGTTCCGCGATCTCATTAAATGTGTAAATTAAGGTTCACATAACCTAATGGAATGAAGACGAAAAAGGCAAAAATAAATAGGCGAGACCCGAGAGAAGCCTCCATGGGTCCCGAGGCAGAAGGCTCGTAGAGGCAGCTCGTTTTGGGAATTAATTGAGGGATTAAATTGGTGGCTAGAAGGACAGGACAATATGGGCATTATTCTAATGACTAAAGGGTATTTCTGGAATTTCCTTGAAAACATGTGCCTAACATGTGACTACTTAATTTCAGGAAACTCTATAAATACCCCTTTCATTCTAGGGAGGGAGAGGGGGACTCTTTTGGTGACTTAAGGCTTGGATTTTCCACCTAAAAGCACTAAAAGGGTTTGGACCTCTCTTCAGACTCAAGACTTGGACTCTGGAAGATCAAAGAACCCTTTTAGTGACTTAAAGGCTTGGAGATTCCACCTAAAAGCACTAAAGGGTTTGGACATTTTCTCAACTTGAAGGACTCATGAAGGCTCTTAGAATCCCTACTACCCTAACACTGGTTCCCGGATTCTAGGAGTTCTGTCACGCGTCGTTCGAGTAATCGCCCACCTGTCGTTCTTCCCCTCTTCAATCAACCAATCAATTCCGTGCTCTTTTGTGGATTTCTCTCCTCCTCAGCCAACACGAAACCCTAACTGACAAGGTACGATTTCCTTGCCCACAATGCTCAAGCTATAGAAAGATTTTTCGAAAGATTTCTCAATTCGTCTAAGGAAGAGCTCTGCTAGGTTTTGCCTCCCTAGGGTTTAACCCTAAGAGTTTGGGCTCCCTAAGGATTCTCTCTACTAGGACCATTGTCTTCAAGATCTGCAGGTGGAGCCCAACAAAATCGTTCAAATAGCTTGCATTATTCTTGCACGATCGTCTCTTTGGAAATGTGACTCTCGTGTAGGGGGGCAAATGTGGGCCCAAGTGCAAATTAGGGTTCACATGATCTAATTGAATTAAATGCACAATTAGGGTTCTGCGACCTCATTAAATGTGCAAATTAGGGTTCACATAACCTAATGGAATGAAGACGAAAAAGCCGAAAATAAATAGGCGAGACCCGAGAGAAGCCTCCACGGGTCCTGAGGTAGAAGGCTTGTGGAGGCAGCTCGTTTTGGGAATTGATTGAGGGATTGGTTTGGTGGCTAGAAGGACAGGACAATATGGACATTATTCTAATGACTAAAGGATATTTCTGAAATTTTCTTGAAAACATGTGCCTAACATGTGACTACTTAATTCTAGAAAACTCTATAAATACCCCTTCCATTCTAGGAAGGGAGAGGGGGGACTCTTTTTTTGGTGACTTAAAGGCTTGGATTTTCCACCTAAAAGCATTAAAAGGATTTGAACTTTCTTCAGACTCAAGACTTGGACTCTTGGAAGATCAAAGGACCCTTTTAGTGACTTAAAGGCTTAGAGATTCCACCTAAAAGCACTAAAGGGGTTTGGACATTCTCTTAACTCGAAGGACTCAAGAAGGCTCTTGGAATCCCTGCTATCCTAACACGATTCCCGGATTCTAGGAGTTCTACCACGCGTCGTTGGAGTAATCGTCCACATGTCGTTCTCCCCTCTTCAATCAATCAATCAATTCCGTGCTATTCGTGAATTTCTCTCCTACTCAACCAACACGAAACCCTAACTAACAAGTTACGATTTCCTTGCCAACAGACTTTAATTTATATAACAGGTTATGTCTCTTCTTTTTTACAAATGTACTTTCAAGAACTTTTATCCTTCATATGTTATGTAACTTTGTCTCCATATCTTGTAATTAGACCACATAATTTAGTTTATAAATTGATGGGACAATTTATATTATTAGAACCATATAAGTTAGTTAACTATTTTAAATTTTTTGTGTTAATTAAAATTTGAACCCATATTTTTCAAACGAAAAACATACTCAAATCAATTAACTTATAAGTTATAAGTTTTATGTTTACTTGACTACTAAGTGGAACATCTTTTGTGCCACATGTTTTCTTTTAGCAATTACAACAAGCTTGGCTGATAGCTCTGGCTCACAATTCCGTTGATCAAGATTGCTTCTTTTAAAAATTAGTTGGAAATTTGGAATCAAATTTCTTTTCTACTCTTATGTCCCAACTCCATCCCAATTAATATTAAGTTATTAAATTAAATATATATAATATTTTTAAATTCAACCACAAGAAAATAATTTAAATTTATATATTATAATTTAAAATAGTATAAAATATTAAAAAAAATAAAAATATGATATTTATTGCCATTTTATATATACTTATATATACTTAATAGGAGAATGATATAAAAAATATATACTCTTAATATATATATATATATATATAAAATTTTCAATAGAGTATTTATTTTTTTGGAACAATGAATACTATTTTTATTAATGCGATAGACTTATGAATATAAAATAATATACTTCATCATATAAAAAATATTCTAAAATTAATTTTCTAAAAATCAAATTGAAATATTTTTAAATTTAAATTTAATATAAATTTATTAACTGTGTCAATATGAATAGTATAATTTTCAAAAAATACTACTAATTAAAAGAATTAATATATTTCAAGTCTTAAGTGAATTATGTCTATTTTAAACTATAATATCCTTTAATTGAAAATATTTTTATAGTTGAAGGTAAAAATATATTATATTTTAATAACTTAATATTATTATAATTAAAACGGAATTAGGAGAAATTTCTTTTGAAACAAGGAGTCAAATTGTTGAAGAATTTTGATTACAACGAATGTTTGAAAGAAAAACTGAGCAATAAGTCATATTATAGAGAGATAAGCCAAGCTTGCTGCAATTATTAAAAATTAGTTGGTAGCCACGGGCTAGTTTGAATAATGAATTTAATAATTATGTCAAAAAAAAAAATCAAAGTACACAACTTATGTAAAAACAGAACTCGAATGTAAATTTGTTGAATTATCATAAAATTAAGAGATATATTATCCTTAAAAATTACAACAAAAAAGATAGAGAATGTATATATTAGACTTCAAACTCATCTTTACCAAGGAGTATACTCCTAAAAGACTTATAAATGTAGTTAATTTGTCCAAAAGACGTTCCAGCCCTAGGAGAATTACAACATAAAGAATGGCTAAATTTGTTTACAAAATTCGTACAACAAATTTTACATCCTCAAATCTAGTCAATATTAATTTTGGAAAAATTTCGTTTAGTGCCATCACATTCTTGCAATATTATCAAAGGACACCAAATCATATTCTAGAAAATGAATAAAATTGAGAATTTGATACATGTTGTATACATAAATTAAAAGACATGTGCTTAATCCTTTACTATTGAAATTGGAAAACTCCATCATAAAAAAAGCAAAATAACAATGCATGTAATACAATCAGAAGTTGATCTTGGTAGTGCACAAACAAAGAGGTGCCATGTAAGAGGTATTAATTATCTGTCAAATAACTTAAAAATCTGACTGAAAAACAAACTCCTAATCTACAAAATAATATCTTATATTACCACACACTTGTGAAATATCAAGAATGTATATTCTTGCAAGTACTACCTTGACATTGTTTAAAAATACCAAGAATGAGCACTTTGTTATTAAAATGAGCATTATTATAGAATCGCCGACAGAAAAGCATTGTATTAGTAGAAACGAATTGCGACTTTGACACACCAAAGCAGTGATTTGATGTGAGCATTAGTGTCTCCTATCATGAGAACACTACTGTTGTCATGCTCAATGTGAATATTCTATACCACATCTATTAGAAAATGGAGCAATTTAGATTTTGAGTTGGTATCATTTAAGATACAAAATAGCGAATCTGTAACTCTTTTCATAAAGCAACTATCTCAAGCTTGCCATTGACCTTCAATTATTGCAAGATCAGAACTAAACCCCAACCATTAGAAGAACAAAAAATAGATTTTAAAAAATTCAAAAATAAACTCCCAAGAATGAATAATAATTTATAAAATGAAGACAGATGTTACTTCAACTTTCCTTCAACTTTTTCCCAAAAGCAACCATTTCTCACTGCATCAACATTAGTATGATAAATATAAGAAAATCAAGCATTCTTTAATTATCCATTGTACTATATAGCATAATTGTTCGATTATTGGATATGCAGATAAAGTAAATACTTCTGGTAACACCTCAACTACCATAATTCTTCGTAGGAATAGGTTCCACTATTATTGCTTGATAAGAAAATTTTAATCGCACAAAAAGGAAAGGAGAAAAATAGAAGGCCAGCTGGGGCGAACCCATTTTGACTTTTTGGGTGGTTATTTTGGGTGTAATCGGACAGATTCTTGGTTTGATGTTATAGTAAAAAGTTTAAATGACAGATTCTTCACAATTATAGTGGCATTGGTTTAAGAACTTTTGAAGCTGATATGGCACTATCAATCACCATTTAACAGCTAACAGAATAATCAAACCCAAAGGAAGAAAAATAGAAATCATCACTTAATCACATATAAATGGGTTAGCAAGGTTTTTCAGTGATAAGCAAATGCCACATATCTTCAAAGTCCAAATTGGCTAATATATCAGAATTTCATTTCAATTTTCATCATAATTTTTTTATAAACTGTCTCTTTCATTTTTCAGTGTCTCCGTGAAAAGGAAATATTATTTGTATTGTTGATCCCATCATAAACTTTAGAATTAGTTAAATACATACTCTTTGACCGCGGGTCATGGGCAAGAGTTAAATTACATATAAAAGTAGGTCTAAACTTGTATATGATCTCCATGAATCAACTTCATCTAAGTTCAGTAGTATATAACTGCCAAATCTAATACAGAACTGCAAATAAATTGATTCAATAACTGATTGGTGACCTCTAAATAAACAGATATCATACCGTACAATATACCTGAAGAAATTAAACCTCTAGACAATCTAACTAATTTGTCTATATATAATCCTCTAGACAATCTAACTAATTTTTGCTAGACAATCTAACTAAATTATCTATAATCCTCTAGACAATCTAACTAATTTTTGCTAGACAATCTAACTAATTTATCTATAATCCTCTAGACAATCTAACTAATTTATGCTAATTTTCACTTGATGATCCCAAAATTAAATAATTAAACAATAGAATTGCTCCTGCCAAAAAAAAAACAATCACAAAAAAAACTCACCCAAAAATCACCAATCAAATTCAAGCCCCAGAATACTCATTCAGTTTCCAAAATAATTCCAAAAATAATAAAACCCACTAAAAACACATCAAATTCAAAACTCAATATTATAAATCTTTCATTTATGAAGTATAATTTGATGAAATTGAATCAAACCTTCAGTATCAAATCCACAGTCGCTTCCATCATCATCTTTAGTATCAACACTGTAATCCGATTCCTTAGCACTAATATTGAGCCATTTCCGCATACACTACAATAAAAAAGCTTATCAGCGACCGCCTGTGGTCGCTGATATCTATCTGCGACTGTCTGCAGTCGCTAAAAGGCGTCGCACAAAATCTGGTCGCTAAAATGCACATCAGCGACCACTATTAGCGATCGATTCTTAGCGACCGATATCAGCGACCGAAATGGCAAATCCGGTCGCTAAGCTGAGTCAGCATGGGCCATGGCCAAAGCTGACGTGTTTCACGTGTCGTGTCAGCGACCGAAATCAGCGACCGCATGCGGTCGCTGATATTAAAAAATAAAATAACAGAATCTTGCTGTTTTTGCATAAATCCCAAAAACATGTACCTGTTTTGTACCTGTTTTATCCCAACACACATACACAATAACAGCATACACAACAATATAAACATCCATCGTCCATCATATAACACATACACTAAACTAGAATATAAACCATTCAAAACCAATATGATTTTGAATAAATATAATAACATTTTAAAAATTGTTTAAGTAACAATATACAAACATCCTAAGAATGAAACAAGTACAAACTTATATTATAACTATAAAACTAATCTAAAGCAGGTACTAATCAGGCATCACCGCCTCCTTGATCACCCTGTAATATTAACAAAATAATAAAACAAGTTATAAATATTTACTAACTATGTTAATATTGGTATATTACGACAATATACAACAAATTGATTTTATACCTCGTCGCCATCCCCGTGTTGTGATGCTGCTGCTGCCGCTACTGCTTCAGCTAACTCCTCAGCACTCAGAGCCCCCAGATGTCCGCTCAGTATCTTCAGAAGATCCCGATCTTGACATATAGCTCTCACACAGTCAGCCGGAGTATGAACAACTGGATGGCTAGATGACTGTGTAGACTGGGTAGAAGAGCAGCATGAGCCACTGAAGGATGGGCGTCGTCGTTGTCCTTGACCTTTAACGTAGTTCTTCTTCACAACAGACGCCTCTCTCCCACAACTCTTGATCGATAGACGGACGTGGAGTGCCTTCAGGATAGCGGCTCATTCAATAAACGCTTATAAGTGTCCTGCATGTCATCATGTTAACAATTAAATAGTTAAAAATAAATTAATTTTGTAAGCATTAATTAAAGATCAAGTTGTTAAAATTTATTACCGCTATCTGGATAGCCTCAGGCAGACCATCACGGGTGGCCACGTACACATCCAGCCAATAGATAGGCTGACCTTGAGACTGAGACTCCTATACAAAAATAACACAATATTACTAAGTAAAAATGGGATATATTTTCTACAATTCATGATTGAAAACATATTAAAACTTGTAAATACGTACCTTGGCAGTGATATGCTGCAACTGTGAAATACTGCCGCCCTTGTATGTTCCTTTAGCCTTTTCGCCTTCGGATACACCCGAGGCTCTGTTGGTGGCGGCAGTCTTTCGTCTTTTCACCCAGCTCTCAGCTCTCCATTGGGCACACATCTCAGCCCATATGGACTGGGTGCACCACCAGGGGCTATGCTCGTGCATATAATCTTCTCTCTGGCCTGGATGGTCGATCTCGGCATTGTGAATGGCTTTTTATCTTTCTTTATTTAAGTTATCCTTGGTACGGACCGCGCACTTCTGCCAGAATAATGTCTAAATCACCGAAGCCTGCGCGTCCTCCCATCTATACCTTTTCTGCAGATAAAACAACAATAATAACATTATTAAAAATTATCCTTTGAATATTATATTAATATAATCTGTCATAATTAATAAAAACATACCTGAAATTCAGTCCAAACTGCATCCTTATGGGCGAGAGGTGTGCTCGCCCATGTAATCACTGGCGTAGGCCAGTTCTGTAAACATAATTGTGAAATGCACTTCACAATTTTACTATCTTGAAAATCACTACAATATACAGTAATTTACATTAAAATATATTTATAACAATGAAAATATTAAACCCTTATATATACACGATGTTTAATTTACGTGTTTTCTGGAGGAGGACGGATCTGTATAAGAATGCGATCATCCGAATTAGCCGGGGCCTTCGACACATGATTAGGGCCCCGACCCAACCCGCGCTTTCGTGCTGCAGGTTCAGAAGACATCTATAAATAAAAAAATTAGGATGTTAGTATGAAATTATGAATGACAATTAATTGTATGAAATAGTTAACTACGATTATCATAAGTGAAAGATACATAAACATGACTGCAAAATAGTTAACTACAACAACTATAAATGATATAGTTAAGGATATAGAGAACATTCCTATATAGAGAACATAAATGAAAGGTACATAATTATGAACTAAACATGAACATGAACATGAACATAAACATACATTTTGTATAATTATAACTACACATACATGAACCATTTAAATCATTGTCTGATGAGTCAGAATCATTTTGTACAAGTATCGGAGATTCATAACCATCTTCTTCAGATTCTGTGTCAGTGCCAGTCAATAACTCTTCCTCAATATCACTGTCATCTGGCACAATAACTGTCTCGGGATCCAATTCATCAGGTTCATCTCCACCCTCTAACTGGATTACATCATTATTGTCCTCTATATTTATTATAGGAGGTCTCTGAAGCATTTCCTCTTGGTAGAAATCCTCGTCTATTACTTGGACATGACTACGCGCGGGAGTATGAATTACAACTTGCCAATCTGTAGGTGGTCTATCCCTTTTCCTAACAGGACTAGGAGTATAGTAAACTTGTACTGCTTGAGTTGGTAAAACAAACAGTTCGTTGGAGTACGCAGACCTATGGAGGTCAATATCGACGATTCCATGTCTGTCAACACGTATCCCTTTTTCTGAATCAAACCAACGGCACTTGAACAAGTGAATATAACCCCCATACGTGCCCTTGTACAACAACTCTACGATTTCCTCCAACACCCCATAAAAGGCACGACCAAGCTCATTGTAACAATCTCCTTGGACACACACTCCAGAGTTCGTTGTTCTTTTACCGCGCCCATATGCCTTTGTGTGAAATTTACAACCATTTATTTTGTAACCATTGCGGGTGACTTGGTCCCTGTCTGGTCCCATAGCTAGGACTTGTACATTAGCTGGAATCGTTGATCCCTCAGTCAAAGCCTACAAAAACTCCATCTTATTAAATGAAGTCATAGTTAACATGGAGTATATATATATATATATATATATATATATATATATATATATATATATATATACTACGTGCTTAAAAATTGAACTTACTTTGTCCTTTAGCCAAAATGCAAAGTTTTTATCCCGATTGATTTGAATATCTTTATCAGTTATGCCGGGATGCTTCACTTTTAACTCGTCATCGTACAATCTATACCATGTTATAAACATTAACATATTGGAATAAATTTTCAACTTAAAAGATAAATTATCAAGTTTACATGTGTACCTCACAAATTCGTCAATTTCCTCGCAATTGAGAAGAATGTAAGTATGTGCAGCATGTAATTCTTGCTCAGAGAGGAATATCTGCTTCCCTTTTCCATAAGCGCGGCCCGATAGACCAAATACAGAGAGCCGACCATTTAGTTCAACATTTCCCCCATCATCATGTCTCGATACTCGATTGGCCTTTGTCAAGACTTCGTCCGAAAAATAGTCTGAGACAAACGTAGATATCTCATCGAAACTGTATGCCTCACATATCGACCCCTCAACATAAGCTCTATTCTTCACCTTCCTCTTAAGGTTTCCCATCACCCTCTCGAAAGGGTACATCCATCTATATTGAACTGGACCCCCAACACGAGCTTCATAGGGAAGATGAATTTGCAAATGCTCCATGGAGTCAAAAAATCCAGGTGGGAATATTTTTTCCAGTTTACACGTGATCTCTATGATGTTATTCTCAAGTACAAACATGTCCTTCTCATTCAATGATTTTGAACACAAGTCTTTGAAGAAACGACTAAGATCCGTCAAAGCATCCCATATTGGTTTATCAAGTAGATCCCGAAATGCTATAGGCATGAGTCTCTCCATGAACACATGACAGTCATGACTCTTCATTCCTTGCAATTTCCCACCCGTAACACACCTTGCAATGTTTGACGCATATCCATCTGGTAGTTTCAGAGTCTTAACCCATATGCACACATCTTCAACTTGCTTTTTGGACAATGTGTACCTTGCATGCGGTTTGACAATCTTACCATTAGGAGATTCATAAAGTTCTAATCTAGGACGCTTACAAATATCTTTCATGTCCAAACGTGCCTTATTGTTATCTTTTCTCTTCCCCGTAACATTCATCACAGTGTTAAACACATTGTCAAACACATTCTTCTCAATATGCATCACATCTAGATTATGACGAATCAAATTTGTAGACCAATATGGCAGTTCCCAAAAGATGCTTCTCCGAACCCAGTTATGAGATTCACCAAACCCATTGATTATGTTTGTGACATCAACCTTACCAAATGGGATAACCGGCAATCTCATCACACGATCTCGCATCTCTGTTCCCGACAATCGCGGTGCAGGCATATCATTATCTACTTTCCCTTTCCTGAAGTGTTCTCTATTTCTTCGAAACGGGTGATCTACCGGTAAGAACCGACGATGACAGTCAAACCAACAAGGCTTTCGACCTTTTGATAGATTAAACGACTTTGTATGCTCCATACAATACGGACAAGCCAACTTCCCGTGTGTACTCCATCCAGCTAACATACCATAAGCTGGGAAGTCACTTATAGTCCACATAACCGCTGCCCTAAGGTTGAAATTTGTTTTCGTTGCAACATCCCAAGTATGTACTCCATCCTCCCACAATACATTCAACTCGTCTATAAGAGGTCTCAAGTAAACATCTAAGTTCTTTCCAGGACTCTTAGGACCAGGAACCACGAGTGAAAGAAACAAGTATGGCTGTTTCATACACATCCAAGGAGGCAAGTTGTACGGAGTAACAATCACAGGCCAACATGAGTACGGAACAGCTGAGTGGCCAAACGGATTGAAACCATCGGTGGACAATCCAAGCCTCACATTTCTAGGTTCCAATGCAAATCCAGGATGTGCTAAGTTGAAATCTTTCCAAGCCTTCCCATCTGCGGGATGATTTAGTTCTCCATCTTTAGCTAGAGATTTCGCATGCCAACTCATATGTTCAGCTGTTCTTGAAGACATATACAATCTTTTTAGTCGATGTGTTATTGGAAAATACCTTAGAATCTTAAACGGTATACTTGATATTTTTGTAGTCACACCCTCTTTATTAGGCCTAAACCGATCATGACTGCAAAATGTGCACCTTGCCAACTGTTCATTTTCCTTATAAAACAACATGCAATCGTTGGGACATGCATCGATCTTTTGGTATCCAAGACCCAACTTCTTCACTATTTTCTTACAAAAGTAATAGTTACCAGGTAATTTCTCACCGTCAGGCAACATACTCTTAATGGCATTCAAGAGCGACTCAAAACACTCATGACTCATGTTGTGATCAGCCTTGATGTTAAGTAATGTCGCCACTGCAGACAATATAGTGTATTTGGTGCAACCATGCCACAATGGCTCGCTACCCTCGTCTAACAACTTAAAGAAGTCTTTGGCATCAGAATTCATAGGTTGCTCTCTGCCTTGCTCCCAATCAAAATCTGGCCCTGCAATATCATGAACCATTTCATTCATACGATGAGTACTACTGCCTGAATTGTGTACTTGTGTGATGCCACCATCTCTTCTCTGCCCATGTGCCCACCAGCATTCTTCGTAATTTCTCATGAAACCAGAAACAAGTAAATGATATTTTACCATGTCTCTGTCCATATAATTTACATTCTTACACTTCAAATATGGACATCGTATGTGCGACTTACCATTCATACATTCCGGGTGACTATACGCATACTCCAAAAACACTTGGCAACCAGCTCTAAATTCAGCTGTAGCACCTATCTAGGCACTTGACTTTCGTCGTGCCATCCAACTACGGTCTGAATAGAGGTCCATGATTCCACGATACCTATGTTGACATGAATTATTGTATTCCCTTGTTAGAGATTTACTATTCAGCTCAATCCCATTTATGATGCTTATAAATACATATAAATGTATATATACATATATAACATGAGTGTGCATCATATATGATTATTCGGGAATTGAATAAGGATAAATACCAAAACAACCTAAAGACAATAGATTCCTAGGGGTAAAATATGAATCATTGCATCATGCATGCTCAACATATGCATTGGGACAAGTCTAAATTACTCGACCAATGAAAAAACTTCGACAGTCTCCTTTATAATATGGACTATCCACATGCACGAGGACATGCATACTTGACTATTTGTAGATATATAAGAGCAACAAGAATGTATAAGAATCTCTTGAACCTTCTTCTTGATTGAATTATGGATAAAATTAATTCCTAGTTATGTTTTATGTCATACTCATGTTCAAGTTATTGGATTGGTATAAGTATGATCATATATTGCAACCAAGGTTTTGGGTTAAGCCCTAATGTTCAAGTTATATAGCCATTTGACTTATATATGAAAAAAATTCGGCAGAGTCTCTCCTATAATATGGACTATCCACATGCACGAGGGCATGCATACTTGACCAATTTCAGGGCATAATTTAGGAGAATCCAATATTAGTAGCAACAATAAGAAGCCCAAAAATTGTCCCAATTTCAGCAATATCAACAACAATTTATCTAAATTTCAGCAACAATATATTCAGCAGTAATGTTGTATTCAAAATTTTTCCAAATTTCAGCAACTGTTAGTCAGTAATAAAAAATTATCCAACTTCAGATAATCTCATATTAAAACATGAATCTTTCTAATGCCACTAGTAGTATTACGTACTCTAGGAAGTAGGAAGAGAAGCTGCATAAATTTGGTAATTATTCTTATATGTCTCCACTACAAAGGCATTAGAATATAGTAGAGGTTAAGGATGGGATTGGGGCGCGACCGGAATTACACATCGTACCCCATTTCAAGCCCGCGTCATTTCATTCGGGGATTACATTTTAATAATCATCTACATTTCTGTGCTGTGAGGATTTTAATCCTCCACATGAAATTTATACCATCGCCGAAAATTTAATCATGTTTTAGTGCTGGATAAGATTAAGAAAAAACAAATAATAATAATAATATATACACACATACATGGACAAATATTTTAATTATGTAATATATACTACTATAAATATTAATTTAATTAATATATAACTACTCGGGAGCAGATATGGGACGAAAAAAAATAAAAATAAATATCATCTCCTCCTCATCTTCATAAATAATATTTGATGATTCTTCATTCTCGATTCTCTTCTCATTCTTCGAAATGACTTAAGAATCAGCTTGAGGAGTGGCGAAATTATCATCCCTAGTAGGGGTACATGACAGAACACCAAACAGGCTAAATATAGTTTGGGTATGTGGAAGTTACCGACAAAATCGCGCGCGGATCTGGGTTACCGGCGGTGGTGAAGGCGTCGGCCGGTGATGTCAGTGGTGAGGCGTCGGCGGCAGTCTTCCTCCCTCTTCTCTCTCCCCCTACTCCCTCTTCTCCCTCTTCTTTTCTCCCTCTTTTTTTCTTCTGTTCTGGATCGAGAGTGACGAACTGATACTGGTTTATTGAAATACATCCGCGACCGCTATCAGCGACTGCATGCGGTCGCTGCTTTTAAATGATGTGGAAGTATCAGCGACCGAATGCGGTCGCTGTTATATAGTGGTCGCAAACAAGTAGCGCGCCAACATTTCCAGCCAATTTTTTGGAGGTAAAAATGAACCTGCGACCGAATAGCGACCGGGATCGGTCGCTAACATAATCTAGCGACCAAATTCAAGTTCGGTCGCTAATGTTGGTCGCTACAAATCCTATCTGCGACCACAAAATGCGGTCGCTAATAAGTTTGGTCGTTGTTAGAGCATTTTCTTGTAGTGATAACAACTCTCCCCCAGAAGAGCTGCAGGCGGGTGCAAACCAAACAACATATAATTCAACCCAATTTCTCTGCAATTCTAAATAAGTCAAGAAAACCCAACTACTAAAACTCGTTAAAAAAGTAAAAAAAAATAGGAGGAAATAGAAGTACCTCATGTTGATTTCTGGAGCGGTTGAGCTTCGTATTTGGGTGAGATGGGGGAGCAACGCTATGAAAAAGGTGCAAAAATAGTGCTAATGAGTGAAAATAAAGATGATAATCGAAGGTTAAATGCAGAAAACACAAAAAGTTTCATTATACCCAACAACCCTTGTATAAGATTTTCATTCTGCATAAAAATATAGCACACCAAAAATGACAACTGTTGAAAGTAAAGCTTGAGTTTGATTTCCATTTATCGTTGCGTTCATGAATCTCTCTACATAACTTAAACCACACACAAAACACAAACCTAAAATAAATTGACTAACAAAATACAAAATAAAATACAAATTCACAAAGATACTTTTGGAAACAAATAATATTCACAAAGATACGTATATACAAACATGCATATATCTTTTATATGTAAAAGAACATCAAAAATTGATAATGGAATTGAGACGGTACCTGCCAATTTTAGTCTGTATTGTCCCCAGCGTATCATCATATCCTTGAGATAGAACCTTCTACAATTGAATCCTAAGAAATAGCACAAAGAAGTCAAGGTAATTTATAATTTTACAGAAACAAAAAAGATTGTTGAATCAAACAATCTGATAGCATAAATTGCAATGTGTATAAAAACACACATTTCTTGTAAAATTATTCAAGAATATATAACTCACAACACTAATTGAACAACATCACTACAAAAGTGTCAAAAGCTTAGTAATACATAATTCAATTCAAGTGCACTTATCAAACTCAGTAGCCTTTTAAACAAATCTTGCAAAGTTGAATATAGATCTTAAGATATTTTAATCATAAACATTTAAGGTTCAACAACTAAATTTAATTGTCAATAATTTAACATAATAGAGTTTATACTTACTAATACAAAAATTTGGACACAATTCAATAGTACACAATTGGCATATGGATACAACAGGTTTAATTATCAACTTTTGAAGAAATATACCTCTATTTAATCGTACGGCCTGCCCAAATAGCTTATTAAGCATCAATCACCAAGGTTGGAACTTAACATTTCAACTACATATAGATAATAACAGGTGGCAGGCAGTGCCATACAAATTAAGTTTGTGTACTGAAATGTGAGGAGTGTTTAGATGTCACCCTTGGATTAACAGCAGTATTACCCATTCCCTGAATTTGCAACAACTACAAATTTCCTAATCAAGGAATTTTCCCAATTGTAAACTATTTAGCACGCTTCCTCTATAATAGTCGAGTTAAGTCGCAAAAATGAGACAGTGCCAGTCTCAGTTCAAAAATTATCATCCATTGTTATGGGGGATAAAAAGTGTATGCAAGTAAAGTAAATAATTTTAAGGTTGAGCCTCAAACTCACATTTGTAAGCTCAAAGTAAGGCCTTAAAGCCTTCTCCATGCCCTTCTGCATAAAAACAGTTCGATCTGGGATCTCTCCCAGCAGTAGACGGACTATCACAGCCCACTTATTGCATTGAACTCGGAAACCAAGAGCTGCCACAGGGGCTTTCCTAGCAGCTTGGAGGAGAGATTCTTTCGCATCGGTATACTCCAACTGGATTGTCCTAATCTTTCCAAGGTAAAATAGTTAGCGGCAAAACTGGAGAACAAAGTCAGGGTCAGAACAAATGTATTACAGAGGAACATTTCATACTGAGACATTGATTACAAAGCCACGGTAATGATAGTAACAAAAAACAATGGATGTATTAATCACAAAATACGGGAAGTGGCCATTCATCAAGTTCAATTTTGAGTAGTCAAAATATAAGCTAAGATCGGTAGGAGATGACAATGAGGCGTTGATGAGGATCTGTTGATTTGGGACTTATAGGTTTGTGATAATGGTGTTTGAAGAGATCTGATACTTGAAACAAAAGACAAAAAGAATCGAAAAACCCGAAAAAGGAATCGACTGAAATTGGAAGAAGAGGAAGAGGAAGAAGATGGAAAATCTGAAAAGAGATGAAGAGAGTACGTAACCGATCAATTGTATATGGGCTTTGGAATTCAAAATATGATATTTAAGCCATCTAAAAGATTTGCGAAAGCGAATCGATTTGCTCACCTGATTTTCAAATTCATCGAGTTTATTCGGGCTGAATTTCAAATTGGAATGCAGCTGATTTTCAAATTAGTGAGTTGACTCACTTAATTCTGAAATTAAAAACATCGGTTGTGATGCTTTTATATACAAGATATTAAGAGACAGTATAAAATTTATAGAGAGAAAGAGAACTATATTAAAAAATATTGTGCGTAGAGGAATTTTAATATAAGTAAGTGTATAAAAATTTTAAAGAGAAAATCTAAAAAATATAGTGTATAAAATTTTTTAGAGAGATGAATAATATGTAAAACATTAAAAGATAGAAGGTGAAAGAATATAAAAATTAAATATCATAAATAATTTATTTAATTAAACCATAATAATGGTAAAGTTGAAATTTGAAATATGAGTTGACTTATATTTGACCCATAATTATATGGTTCCAACCTACACAACTCATATTAAAAATAAAGTAATATAATTTTAATTTTTAAATGAGTCATAACCAAATTTTATATTCCAAAACTAACTCACAACTATATTTTATCAACCTACTTGTAATTGGACCAGATTCATGAAATTTGAGGACAATAAATGTTCTTTCCTATTTTAAAGAACAAGCTCACTAGCCCGTGCTTGACAAGATAAATTGATGTTTTTATTTATTGTTTTTAATAGTCAAGTTACATATATTTTATGATATAGATTAGTTAGTTTTAATTTCTGCACTCATTAATAAAATCAAATAATTGGTGATTGTATTAGTTTGTATTTGTATCTTAATGACAGAAATAAAATAATACTCCATCTATTAATATATTACAATATTATTATATATATTGACTTTTTCACGTCAATTTCTAAACTATGTAAACGTGCTACTACATATATTAATGTAAATTTATTTTTTCATAATAATTAATACATAATTTTAAGTTTAAATTTAAAAATATATTAAATTGATTTTCAAAAATTAATATTAATCATATAAATCTATAGTACGTATTTAATTAATATTATTAACAGATATACTACATTACAAAATATATTAAAGTCTATATTACTAAAAATATTTATGTTTTTATGGGGGTTGGTAACAACCTCTCTCATCCTGTCTCATTTCTATTACTTGGTTATTAAGAGACGGGTGGAATTTTCATCTCAACTCCTAGGTATAGTAGTAGAGGAAGGCTGTCAAATAAGCCAAGCAAGGCTAAGAAGAAGCATAAAATGAGACAGTGCAGTCATGATAGTACTGTACCTGAAAGTGGGCAGTGATGAGAGTATGAATAACTGTACCAGAGAGAAGGCCTGATATTTTATATATGCTAACAATCGTTTTTATATAACCATAATCTGGTCATCTCTGAAAGTTCCCTTCTGTTTCTTTCATCAAGACATTCCAAGCTAGCATATCTCAGGCTCTTAGTTGTTTCCTATCTTGGGGAAAGACCTTTAATATTTACAATTAAATAAGACGCATTAATTCAATACATATGTTGTAGTATTATATCTTGTCCTTGTTAAAAACCCACAGAGACGAAAGAAAGAATTCAAGAATAGCTTAGCGAAACTATAGGAAGCCTGTTGAGTTTATACTTTTAAGGAAACAAGTGTTGAGTAATTTTACAATAAAAACACGTAACACCAACAAATGTAGTATGTTAAAACCACCGAGAAGGTTATCAATTGACATATTTAACATAAATCTCAGAAAATATATATCAGGAAGTCGCATAATTAAAGGGGTGTGGACTGGGTTTGGAAATCATTCTCAATAATGTGGAAGATCATGATCATTAAAGAACAGACGATCGAGAGAAAGTTAACGATCGAGATTATAGATAGGATCGAGTGGACACTTTCACATATTGTCGGCTCTAGCAGAACTCAATTAAAAATTTCACCAAATCATCTCATGCAGAACTCAATTTCACAACTTCTAGCACCTCCCACCACACACGATTTGCGATGCCCTTAGAAGGAAAACCACCATCTTTGAACAACTAGTTCAAGTTTCATACATGGTCATACATGGGTGAATGATATGTTGACTTTACAAAGCCTTTCTTAACTTAATAACTTTTGTATTACTATTTAGAAATTGTAACAGTATACAACTCTCTCTCTCTCTCTCTCTCTTACCCTGTTTCTCTCTTCTCTCTTGCTTATACAAAATGACACATAGAGAGAGCTCTCTATTTATACTAGTGCATAGAGACTTCTAGACCCATATTAAATTTCCAATACATGAACCAACATATTCAATGTACTAACATGAACCATACTAATACTATGAACTTAGCTATCATATCTTTCTTCTTCCAATGAGCATTAAATACAAAGAATCATTAATATCCATTATTTTTGGTTTGCTCATCTTCCAACACCCCCCTCAAACAAAATTATCTTCATTCCAAGCATTGTCCGAAATCTCTGATGTGTGTTTGGAGAAAGAGGTTTAGTCAAAATGTCTGCCACTTGATATTGAGATCTAGAATAGTACTCAACTTCAACTGTTTTCTTCTTCACATGGTCTCAATAAAATGATATCTCATATTAATATGCTTGCTCCTTCCATGTTTTTGTCAATTCTATAGCAGACATATTATCCACATATAGAACTGAAGAGTCTTCTTGTCCATGATAAAATGTTTTTAATAAATTCTGTAGCTAAATTAATTCAGAAACAGCCCCAGCTGCTGCCACATACTCAACTTCACAAGATGATAAGGCTACGATTCTTTGCTTATTTGAAACCCATGTAAAAGCTATTGAACCAAGATAAAAAAAAATACCCTGCGGTGCTTTTACTTTTATCTTGGTCACCTCCCCAGCCGCTATCCGAATAACCATACAAATTCATGTCTTCTCCATTCTTATAAAAAAGACCATAATCAAGAGTTCCTTTTATGTACCTTAAAATTCTTTTTGCTGCAACCCAATGAGAGTCCTTCGGTGTTTCCATATTCTATTTAAAAGACCAACACCAAAAAGAATATCTGACCTTTTGTTTGTTAAGTATCGCAAGCTTCCAATTAAACTTTTAAACAAAGTCGGATTTACTAGTCTCCCTTGACCTCCTTTGGTTAACTTCCTAGTTGCAACCAGAGTGATTACTGCCTTGCAAAGGCTCATCTGGAATTTTTCAAGAATTTCTTTTGCATATTTTTTCTGGGAAATGAAAATGCCATCAACTTGTTGATTTATTTCAATTCCAAGGAAGAAGGATGCGTATGACGCCCCAAAACAGGTATACATCATCCATTTTGGGTCGTCACTTACATGGTACAAAATACAATTAAAAACTTAATTATACAACAGTCGTGTAAAATACGACATGACATAATCTAAGAGTTTTAATAAGAATATTGTCATCTAGACAATATCCACACTCAATGGAGTACTCATTATATTTATTGTCACACTATTTAACAGAATAGTGAGGACTACTAATGTTATCATCTGGACCGTCACTCCATTCCCCGACTAGTCCCGACTAAGTTCTCATTTCTTGAAGAGAACAGTGAAAGAAAGGGTGAGCTCAACTAGCCCAGTAAGAAATATTATGACTAAGATAATGCAGACTAAATTATCATTAATCTTCAACAATATTAAACTGTTAAAATACAATAGACATCAAGTTTAACTGCAGCGGAATAAGCAATCCATTAGAAGAGTTAAGTAGATCATGATATCTACTATCTTTTATGATTTAAAATATTTTCATCAATTTTTATCGCTGAGACTCAGCTTAATAAATAAACCACATCAACGAGTCATCCCTGCACTACGGGCCAATGATATTCATTTAATCATCATTAGTCATGACTATACCGAATAATCTCTAGTCATAATCATACCAAAAACTGTCCACCAATGAACTACAGGCCAATGAGGACTTTTACCACATCATTCGTTACATTATGGACATGATTATACCGAATAATCTGTGGTCATAATCATACCAAGTCCATCTCTGCACGTAAGCCAAAGATGACTTTCATCACAATATAAGCATGGGGATGATGACAATAATATAAGCATTAATCAAATGAAAACAAGGATAAATATTAAAGACTTTAAATTTATCCAAATATTATCTATCACTTAAATAACTCATAATCTAATATTGTTAATATTATATCAATATTTTAATCACTGTTTAAACTTATAAACAATTTAATTTAATTGTTTACACTTTACCAAATAATGCATTTAATCATTCAAAAATGTCATATTCATAAGATTTCATCACCAATGATCAAATCACTAATCAAAAATTTGCATATATCTTATATAGGATTTTCAAGCCCTAAAATTCTATTTACCAATTCTTTAACTTCACATAACATATTTAACTCATATGTTTGTAACTAAACCATTTTCACGAAAAATTATCAAATCAACTTATTATTTTTCTATCCTTTGTCCAAACATATATACATGTATTTCATACACATCAAGTATTTTTTTTATAATTTTTCAACTCCCTTAAGTATTTTTCAAAAAATCAATTTCTAATTAATTCCTTAAGAAATTAGCTACCTCAAGTTTACCTTCAGAAATTCCCAAATCTTGGCATGATCTTACACATGTTAACGTGAGCTTCCAGTTTAAATTTCATGGTCATCGGAGTTATAAAACTTCGGTTATAGCATTTTTTGTCGAAAAAACTTAAATATTGAAATAGTCATAACTTGCTCATTTTAAGTCAGAATGAGCTCATTTCTGGACAGGAGGTACTTTGTACCATATATTTCTATATCCCAAAAGGCCGGAATTTATTTCACAAACTAAGTGGCCGAAAATGTCCTTTTTAATTTCTGGGCAGTAGCTTTTTGGTACTTTGCAGTTTTTGACTCCTTTGCTAAAATCAGTCCACACAAAAATCTACAACACCTTTGCTAGTGATTTCACTTGGATAAGTTAGAAAACTCATACATCTAACTCTAGAACTTGACCACACTCAAAAATTCGAAATATAATAGGAGATATGGTCAATTGAATTTCATGTTTCATTTTCACCAAAATCTGATTTTCAACCCTTTGTGATTTCTAAGAAACTTTCATGTTTTCACATAATAACTAACATAACTCATCATAACACTTACTAATACTACATATACCCATGATTTTCATCAGTCCAATGCTTTTGTTATGACTTTCATCATAATCAACAATCCAATGCTTATATTATGACTTTTCAGAATTTTTGAGGGTCAGAAAAATTACGAAACTGTAAATGGATTTTCACCCGCCATGCGATAATCCACGTAAATAAATCATTTCCATAATTTAATAAGAAATGAATACAAAGGATCATTCACCATGCATGTGGTAATCCACACAAAAAGGTTATTCCAACAGAATAATAAAGAATGGAATAACAGAAGGATTCACCATGCATGTGGTAATCTACACAGATAGGTTATTCCAACAGAATAATAAAGAATGGAATAACAGAAGGATTCACCATGCATGTGATAGATCGCACAGACATGTTATTCCCAACAGAATAATAAATAATGGAACCAGGTCATATGTAAACGTACAGACAGGATATTCCGATAGAATAATAAAGAATGGAACCAGGTCATACGTAAACGCACAGACAGGATATTTCGACAGAATAATAAAGAATGTAATAATAGAAGAATTTCACCATGTATGCAGTACTTCGCATAGACAGGTTATTCCAAAATAATAATAAAGAATAGAATAACAGAAGCTCTCTTCATGAATATGAAAGAAATAATACCCCTTACCTTAGAATAAAGCTTGATACTGGAGTAGAGAGGTAGCAGACTTCTCTTCTTCTTTCACTCTATAATTTCTCTCTATAATAATTGCTCTAAAGCTTTAGTGAATTGGTGAGAAATGAAGGAAGAATGAACTTCTATTTATAGGAAAATATAATTTCGATAATTGCAAGTTTTGGGGATCAAAATATTACAGTACAATACCTTCAACTTTTTTTTTATTTTTAATTTAGTCCTGCAAGTATTATCAAACTTGCACCACCTCACCTAATAGTAAATAATGTGAATCAATAGTTCAATCATGTGAATCAATAGTTATAATCATGTGAAAATACGAATTACAGTATAGTACATCCATCTATACCTTCATTTTTAACTTAGTCATGCAAGTATTATCAATCTTGCACCAACTCCCCTAATAGTACAAGAATGTGATTCAATAGTACACATATGTGAACAAATAGTTATATAAACATGTGCATTAGTAGCAATTAATTGCTCATTTATTCGATTAATTACCCGATTTATCAATATAACCCCCAAACATCAATTATCATCAGAATAGATGTCGATTTCCACTAACACTAATAATTTCAACACAATGGAACTATCAATTTCATCTTTAATTAACACGAACTTATTCATCATTAATATTATAATTCATAATATTTAACAACTAGGTCGTTCCCAGGAAAGAGGGGGCTTTTCGATAAGGGTTTCTCCTTATTGGCGCGCAATTAGATGACCAAACCTCTCCTTGACAGAACTTCTAGACATTGTAAATATTGCAATTAATAATATGAATAACTTTGTCGTCTCAATTATTGATTTAATAATATATCATATTATGCAGATGATACTGTGACAATAATCGAATCAATAATATGAGAGATATGATGCAGCAATTACTGTAGCAATAATTGAGTATAACTGTGTGACTTCTCACGTAAGCATCAATAATCAATATCGTGTGCTACTATGCAACCACGCGTATTACTGTACTTTTACCACTAGTTATTTTATGACAACTTGCTTACTTTGAAAAATTTTCAAATATGACACTCGATTTTAAACTTTTATCAATTTAACTATTTAGCAAAATAGAAAAATTGAATACTTTTATTTCATAAAATTCGGGGTCTCACAATACGAGTCCGCAATCTGTCATCTCAAACTCCTTAAACATGGCCATCTTGAAATCATGAAACATCTACTGATTATTTCCTCTGAATAATAGATCATCTACATAAAGACATGCAATGAGCATATCTCCTCGATCATTCTTTTTTACATAGACATCATGTTCATATGGGCATTTGAAAAAATCATTTTGTTGTAAGTAATTGTCAATACGAGCATTCCAAGTTCACGGAGCTTGCTTTAGCCCATATAGAGCTTTCTTTAAGCGATACACTTTTTTCTCCTCTCCTTTTACTTTGAAACCTTCAGGCTGATCGACATAAATTTCTTCATAAAGAATACCATTCAAAAATGCGAATTTGACATCCAACTGATGAAGTTTCCAATGATTATGGGCAGCAAAATAGATAATCATCTTTATAGTATAAAGTCGAGCAACTGGAGAAAAAAATCATATTTTTTTTTGTATCCTTTTGCTACAAGCCTTGCTTTGTAGCGATCAATATTCCCTTCAGCTGTACGCTTACTTTTGTACACCCATTTGACTCTAATGGCCTTTTGCCTCCATTGGCCTTTTGCCCTTGAGGGAGAGCAGTTAATTTCCATGTTTTATTCTTCTCAATAGATTAGTTTTCTTCTTTCATTACAATTCTCCAACATTCTATCTTCACAACATCTTCAAATATAAGTGGCTCATGATCTGCATAGAGAAAAAAAAGATTAATTTTCTCACTTTCATTGTAAATATCCTCCAAGTTCCTCATTCTGATTGGTGTGCTTGGTGATGAAGACCCAATAAAATTTCTTACGAATACGAAAAATAATATCGTAAACGAATATGAAATAAATAATATCACTTACCTCAAAAAGAGAGAATTTTGACTGGTATAACGGATATATTCTTGAAAAAAAATTTCACTATTTTCTACATTTAAAGCTTCCTTAAACTCTAAAGAAATACACTTAATATTATAGAAAAAGAATTCTATGATTCTGGTGTGATTTTCTTTTCTAAACTGAGCATCCTATTTATAGGAGAATGGAAGGATACTATTTGGATGCACAGTAAAGGAAAAATCACAAACTGCACAGTAAAGGATTCGAACGCTTTTCAGAAATTCACATGATTTATAATGCAGTCATTATGCACACTATGCAAACACTATGCAAAATAAAATATAATATATTCTATTTTTCATAAAAACAAAACTTATAATAATAATTCACTCCCTTTTCCATCTTCCCATGAATCTATTTCTTTTCCCTCCCCCCACTTTTCTTTCAACACACTTGGGCCCTACCTTTATATATATATATATATATATATATATATATATATATATATATATATATATATATATATATATATGTGTGACAACCCCAAAATAGGTCCATTCCATCCAACCCATTCTGAGTCGCCAAATACATGGTACAGAAAACAACTACAACTTTATTACAACAATTGTCGTGCAAAATACAACAACACATATGCTGTGAGTTTGTATACAAATATATATCAACTGTGACTCATGTCCCAACCGTGGACATCACCTCATACTGACACCTTACATAAAGGTATAGTCGAAAACTGTTTTTGAAATTAGAATCTTTGGGAAGTGCTCAAGGAAACCTTCGTACATGGGAGGCCATGCGTCTAGGTTATTATAGATATCATATGGCCACAGAATTATCCTTGGTTGACCCAATAGACCCCAAAGAAAAACAAGAAGATTACTATCATATTCTTCCCAATGGCAAGTCTTCTCCTGACATATCATTATCTCCACTGTCTCTAATTGAGAGTTATATTTCAAATAGACTCCGAGATCATATAGATAGTGTTGGTAGATATACTCAGCAAGTGGATGAGCACATCCATGTCTTATGATGACACGAGTTGGTATGTCATTAGACATCTTGTATGACAGATTTCATAAAAGTATTCAATTTTTCTTATAATTACAATTCAGTAAAGGGTTAAATTGATAAAAGGTTAAAGTTAATGGTGAAATATGAAAAAAAAAATTAAAATAAGCAAGTGGTTATAAAATACTCATTGTTGTCGGGGAATATTCGTTTGGTTGTGGAATATTCTTTCTGTCGGGGAATATTCGTATGACGGCGCAGCCTTTTGTGGGCCCCGTAACAAAATAACTGTCGGCTGAAGAAAACGACAAATTAAAGTTTTTTTTATAAATAACGGCGTAGTCGTTACTGTTAACACTGTTGGAATACCCGGTGGGTAAAGTAAAGTAATACGCGTTGTTGTACAGTAGCACGCGGTATTGCACCAATTATTGACTCTTATGTAAGAAGGCACTACTCAATAATGGTTACAGTAATTATTGTTCAGTATTTTATTTTATTGGTTCAATAATTACTGCATTGATATTTTATATCACTGTTGTTTCAATAATTGTCACTACACAGTATTTTTTTCATTATCGAAGCAATAATTCATATTATCTGAATAATATTATTAGATAACATTATTGGCAATGTCTAGAAAGTTCTGTCTAAGGAGAGGTTTGGTCACCTAATTGCGCGCCAGTAAGAAGAAATTCTTATTGGAAAGCCCCCTCTTTCCTGGGAACGGCCTGGTTGCTAGTACTGTGATTCTGTAATATTATTTGTGAATAATTAATTATTGATTTATATGATGAGAAAAATGTTGATTTTATGTGGATATAGATGGAGAAAATTTTTAAATGTGACAATTGTTGAAAATTAATATTTTATCTTTTTCTGATAAAATAATTCATTTAAATATATTATTTTAATAATATATTAACGGTGATATTTTTATAATGAATGTGGGATATATGAGTTTATGAGGAGAAAGAGTATTTTTGTTGTAATAAATATTAAAAACAGATTTTGTGTGTCGGTAGACCTATTTCTTGACTGAAAATTTGATTATAGCCTGTAAAATCGCTCGTTTATGGATTTTGGCCAATTTCTGTTTGGAATTTGGAAAAACTTTCTTCTGCAAAGTTGTAGAGAATTGAATTTCCTATAAAAACTCGCGAGATTCAAATTTTCGGATAAAAGGGCTATTTATTATGAATTATTGAAGTTCCGAAGCTCCGAAATAATTGATTTTTGGAAGTTTAAAATATTTAAAGTGTGAAAAACGTTTTTATTTAGCTGAAATCAGATTTCTAGAGGCGTAGGAATCTTGATTTATATATATATTAATTTATTAAATTTTCTGCTTTGGTGTTCTAAGCAATTTCCTATAAATAGGTGCTTAGGTTATAATTGAAAATCACACCAGAAACTGAAGTTTTCTCTCTCTATATTATCGAGCGTATTCTTGTGAGTATTTTGAGTATACTTTGAGTATTGCTATACGGTGCAAGTTCGTTCAGCGTTATTCCAGTCAGAGGTACTGCTGTTTTGAGGTAAGGGATAATAAGGGATTTTAAGAGTTATTATTTCAAAATTCTTCTGAACCTTCAAAAATTCTGGAAAAATTTGAAATGATATTTTGATAAGTTTTACATTTTTTAGTAAAGTGTAAACAATTAAAATAAATTGTTTATAAGCTTAAAAAATATTATTCTTTCAATATCATTATACTGAAATATTGGTATGAATTTTATTGTGGGATTTCTACCTTTTTGAGTCGGGTTTACTATTCATGAGTTACTATTCATGAGTTACTATTCACGAAGTTACTATTCATGAGTTACTATTCACGAAGTTACTATTCATGAGTTACTATTCATGACAAAATTGGTTTCTTTTTCTAACCAAATTATAGTTGATTTATGAATATTACTCTGGAGATTAAAACTATATATTGATTATATTGATTTTATTATCATATATAACATTTTTATAACCCTGATGTTGAAATTCTCTTTCACTGGAGTGTAAAGATAGGTAGATTATTGGTATGATCATGACTAGGGTTCTCTTTGGCCAGTAGTGAAAAGTTGAATTGTGACTGGTATGATCATGACCATTGAATTTATAATTGAATATCTTTAGCTTAAATGCAAAGGTGAATTGATCAACATATATGGTTATAATTATGGTTTATATAAATTCTGAAATGATTATGTATTTCTTTGAGATATGAATATCTTTGGCCTGTAGTGCAAAGATGACTTGTTGATGAATATCTTTGGCCTGTAGTGCAAAGATGACTTATTGATGTATATCTTTGGCCCGTAGTGCAAAGATGAATTTATTAGTATGAGTATGAACAGGAACTGTGATTTGGTATAACCATGATCTTTGATATTTCAGGTAAAGACAAGTGATAAAAATTATCTTTGTCCTGGATGAGAAAAGGAATTTAGAACAACAACTACAATTATGAGTTATACATGTGATTGTGGACAGGAATTGTTGATTGATGTTACAGGGATAAAACATTGTTGATGGACTTTTAACATGGAGAAGATAATAGACTTTATAGTCTATTTGACTCTTCTAATGGATTGCTCGTTCCGCTGCAATTATGGTTGAAATTTTTATCATATACCATATGTTCTAAATCTCTGATTTATTATTGATGAAGGCTATTGATAATTTAATTATCTTTAGTCATGACATTCTTTACTGAGCTAGTTGTGCTCACCCTTTTGCTTCACAATTCCTTTCAGGTAATACGAGTGTAGCTGGGTCGAGCGGGGGAATAACAAGGGAATAGAACGGTGGTCTATAGATGTTGAGGGTGAGGTGAATTTAACTTGGAAGGGTGTTTTGCCACTGTCATACAAGATGTCTAATGACATACCACCTCGTGTCATCATAAGACATGGATGTGCTCATCCACTTGCTGAGTATATCTACCAGCACTATCTATATGATCTTGGAGTCTATTTGGAATATAACTCTCAATTAGAGACAGTTGAGATAATGATATGTCAGGAGAAGACTTGCCATTGGGAAGAATATGATAGTAATCTTCTTGTTTTTCTTTGGGGTCTATTGGGTCAACCAAGGATAATTCTGTGGCCATATGATATCTATAATAACCTAGACGCATGGCCTCCCATGTACGTAGGTTTCCTTGAGCACTTCCCAAAGATTCTAATTTCTAAAACAGTTTTCGACTATACCTTTATGTAAGGTGTCATTATGAGGTGCTGTTCACGGTTGGGACATGAGTCACAGTTGATATATATTTGTATACAAACTCACAGCATATGTGTTGTTGTATTTTGCACGACAATTGTTGTAATAAAGTTGTAGTTGTTTTCTGTACCATGTATTTGGCGACTCAGAATGGGTTGGATGGAATGGACTTATTTTGGGGTTGTCACAGTTGGTATCAGAGCTTAGGGATATGATCTCTGGCGGAGATATGGGATTAGAACTAGGAGGAGAGAGATGAGTAAATCCTTCGCTAGTATGTCCTACCTAAGCTTAATTATTGGTTGGTCATAATATCGGGATATTATGTGATATGTTAATTTGTTCAATTAACCCTTATTTTGAAGCTGTATTCTAGAATGATATCTGAAATACAGGAGATGAGCATTGGAGAAATTATGATGACAGGGAAGATGGAATCTAAAATGAAAGCAAGGTATTCTCAACTCTTTGAAATATCAGGTACGTAAATTTCGAGGACGAAATTTCATAAGGAGGGGAGATTGTAAGACCCCGAATTTTATGAAATAAAAGTATTCAATTTTTCTTATAATTATAATTCAGTAAAGGGTTAAATTGATAAAAGGTTAAAGTTAATGGTGAAATATGAAAAAAAAAAATTTAAAATAAGCAAGTGGTTATAAAATACTCATTGTTGTCGGGGAATATTCGTTTGGTTGTGGAATATTCTTTCTGTCGGGGAATATTCGTACGACGGCGCAGCCTTTTGTGGGCCCCGTAACAAAATAACTGTCGGCTGAAGAAAACGACAAATTAAAGTTTTTTTTATAAATAACGGCGTAGTCGTTACTGTTAACACTGTTGGAATACCCGGTGGGTAAAGTAAAGTAATACGCGTTGTTGCACAGTAGCACACGGTATTGCACCAATTATTGACTCTTACGTAAGAAGGCACTACTCAATAATGGTTACAGTAATTATTGTTCAGTATTTTATTTTATTGGTTCAATAATTACTGCATTGATATTTTATATCACTGTTGTTTCAATAATTGTCACTACACAGTATTTTTTTCATTATCGAAGCAATAATTCATATTATCTGAATAATATTATTAGATAACATTATTGGCAATGTCTAGAAAGTTCTGTCTAAGGAGAGGTTTGGTCACCTAATTGCGCGCCAGTAAGAAGAAATTCTTATTGGAAAGCCCCCTCTTTCCTGGGAACGGCCTGGTTGCTAGTACTGTGATTCTGTAATATTATTTGTGAATAATTAATTATTGATTTATATGATGAGAAAAATGTTGATTTTATGTGGATATAGATGGAGAAAATTTTTAAATGTGACAATTGTTGAAAATTAATATTTTATCTTTTTCTGATAAAATAATTCATTTAAATATATTATTTTAATAATATATTAACGGTGATATTTTTATAATGAATGTGGGATATATGAGTTTATGAGGAGAAAGAGTATTTTTGTTGTAATAAATATTAAAAACAGATTTTGTGTGTCGGTAGACCTATTTCTTGACTGAAAATTTGATTATAGCCTGTAAAATCGCTCGTTTGTGGATTTTGGCCAATTTCTGTTTGGAATTTGGAAAAACTTTCTTCTGCAAAGTTGTAGAGAATTGAATTTCCTATAAAAACTCGCGAGATTCAAATTTTCGGATAAAAGGGCTATTTATTATGAATTATTGAAGTTCCGAAGCTCCGAAATAATTGATTTTTGGAAGTTTAAAATATTTAAAGTGTGAAAAACGTTTTTATTTAGCTGAAATCAGATTTCTAGAGGCGTAGGAATCTTGATTTATATATATATTAATTTATTAAATTTTCTGCTTTGGTGTTCTAAGCAATTTCCTATAAATAGGTGCTTAGGTTATAATTGAAAATCACACCAGAAACTGAAGTTTTCTCTCTCTATATTATCGAGCGTTTTCTTGTGAGTATTTTGAGTATACTTTGAGTATTGCTATACGGTGCAAGTTCGTTCAGCGTTATTCCAGTCAGAGGTACTGCTGTTTTGAGGTAAGGGATAATAAGGGATTTTAAGAGTTATTATTTCAAAATTCTTCTGAACCTTCAAAAATTCTGGAAAAATTTGAAATGATATTTTGATAAGTTTTATAGATTGTGTCCAAAAATGGCGGTTGTTGGATGTATAGATTAAGAGTTATGGATTTTATGAGAAAAGACTATTTTTAAAAGTAATCGCTTTTAACTCCTTGTGGTTAACCCCAAAATTGATGAAATTTTTATTGGCAGTACATCTATATGATATCAGTATACCCTGTGAATTTCAGAATTTTTGGATAAAAGTACAATTTATGATAAATGTTTAAATATTCGGTGGTTTTGTCCATATGAAAAATAGTAAATGACTTTTAAAAATTTTGAGAAAAATATATGTTCAATATAGGACTATATTCTACTGAATCCCAGAAAAGAAATATTTTTGGAACTGATTTGTTATTTTTCATGAAAATTGACAAGTTATGAGTAAATGAATTAAATATGTTATGTGTGGTAAGAAAATTAGAAAATATGATTTTATGGCTTGAGAATCATATATGAGGTATATGCAGATTTTTGATGAGGGTTTTGGTTATTGGTGATGAAATCTTATGAGTTTGGCATTTTAGAATGATTAAATGCATTTTTTAGTAAAGTGTAAACAATTAAAATAAATTGTTTATAAGCTTAAAAAAAATATTATTCTTTCAATATCATTATACTGAAATATTGGTATGAATTTTATTGTGGGATTTCTACCTTTTTGAGTCGGGTTTACTATTCATGAGTTACTATTCATGAGTTACTATTCACGAAGTTACTATTCATGAGTTACTATTCACGAAGTTACTATTCATGAGTTACTATTCATGACAAAATTGGTTTCTTTTTCTAACCAAATTATAGTTGATTTATGAATATTACTCTGGAGATTAAAACTATATATTGATTATATTGATTTTATTATCATATATAACATTTTTATAACCCTGATGTTGAAATTCTCTTTCACTGGAGTGTAAAGATAGGTAGATTATTGGTATGATCATGACTAGGGTTCTCTTTGGCCAGTAGTGAAAAGTTGAATTGTGACTGGTATGATCATGACCATTGAATTTATAATTGAATATCTTTAGCTTAAATGCAAAGGTGAATTGATCAACATATATGGTTATAATTATGGTTTATATAAATTCTGAAATGATTATGTATTTCTTTGAGATATGAATATCTTTGGCCTGTAGTGCAAAGATGACTTGTTGATGAATATCTTTGGCCTGTAGTGCAAAGATGACTTATTGATGTATATCTTTGGCCCGTAGTGCAAAGATGAATTTATTAGTATGAGTATGAACAGGAACTGTGATTTGGTATAACCATGATCTTTGATATTTCAGGTAAAGACAAGTGATAAAAATTATCTTTGTCCTGGATGAGAAAAGGAATTTAGAACAACAACTACAATTATGAGTTATACATGTGATTGTGGACAGGAATTGTTGATTGATGTTACAGGGATAAAACATTGTTGATGGACTTTTAACATGGAGAAGATAATAGACTTTATAGTCTATTTGACTCTTCTAATGGATTGCTCGTTCCGCTGCAATTATGGTTGAAATTTTTATCATATACCATATGTTCTAAATCTCTGATTTATTATTGATGAAGGCTATTGATAATTTAATTATCTTTAGTCATGACATTCTTTACTGAGCTAGTTGTGCTCACCCTTTTGCTTCACAATTCCTTTCAGGTAATACGAGTGTAGCTGGGTCGAGCGGGGGAATAACAAGGGAATAGAACGGTGGTCTATAGATGTTGAGGGTGAGGTGAATTTAACTTGGAAGGGTGTTTTGCCACTGTCATACAAGATGTCTAATGACATACCACCTCGTGTCATCATAAGACATGGATGTGCTCATCCACTTGCTGAGTATATCTACCAGCACTATCTATATGATCTTGGAGTCTATTTGGAATATAACTCTCAATTAGAGACAGTTGAGATAATGATATGTCAGGAGAAGACTTGCCATTGGGAAGAATATGATAGTAATCTTCTTGTTTTTCTTTGGGGTCTATTGGGTCAACCAAGGATAATTCTGTGGCCATATGATATCTATAATAACCTAGACGCATGGCCTCCCATGTACGTAGGTTTCCTTGAGCACTTCCCAAAGATTCTAATTTCTAAAACAGTTTTCGACTATACCTTTATGTAAGGTGTCATTATGAGGTGCTGTTCACGGTTGGGACATGAGTCACAGTTGATATATATTTGTATACAAACTCACAGCATATGTGTTGTTGTATTTTGCACGACAATTGTTGTAATAAAGTTGTAGTTGTTTTCTGTACCATGTATTTGGCGACTCAGAATGGGTTGGATGGAATGGACCTATTTTGGGGTTGTCACAATAACAGCTTGCTTACTTTGTAAAATTTGTAAATACTACCCACAACTATATTATTATATCAAATTCATACCTTAATATTAACAAAAAAATATTTCGAGAAATTAAATCTTTATTCATATAATTTGGGGTCTTACACACATTACATCCATCTACAAATAAACTATTTTCATAAAATCTATAAATACAAAATAAATAAATAAATAAATAAATATTTTAATACTAATATGTATTTTTAATTATAGTAATAACGTAACTAATATGAATATTAATACTAATATTACTATTATTCTTATTAATATAAATATTATTAATATTAATATTACTAACTAATATTTCATTGTAATTTAAGCTTTTATTTTTTGTCCAGCTCAATTTGAAATTCAACCAAGATTCATATGAATAGATTGACTATGAAAAAAGAGAGCAAGCAGAGCAGAATTGAATCCAAGAATTTCTAAGAATAATATAAATTAGTTAGTAATATTAATAATATTAATATTAATATTATTAATACTAAATATTACAAAATATTAATATAAGTATTAATAATATTAAAAAATATTATTATTAATATTAATACTATAAATATAAATATTAGAAATATTAATATTACAAAATATTAATATAATAATATTAATAATATTACAAACTATTAATATGAATAGTAACCAGCCGCTATAGCTTGTAGTGACTGAGACAATTAAAATGGGAGCCGTTACAATCTGTTGTGCCATGACTTTTTTTCATGATTGCTCTATGGATGCGGACTCATATATATATATATATATATATATATATAGGTGGGGGATCAGGTGCAGGAGTCCACATTTTGTTAAAATGCGGATTTTTTTTTCTTTTTTTTAAAATAACTAATTTTTTTTTTAATATTTTATGGAACTGGAATTTTGTTATATGTATCCAAATCACGCCCAAAACACTGGATTATGAAAAAAATTCAGTTCCATAAAATATTAAAGTTTTTTTTAATTGTTTAAAACAAAAATGGTCCGCATTTTAAGAACATTCGGGATGCCGTATAGGATCCGAATTTTATATATATATATATATATATATACACACACACATAGAGGATCCTGTCCGGGAGTTCGGACAGGACCTAAAATCCGGACCATTTTTTTTTTTGCTTTTTTTTTGAAACAACTAAAAAAAAAAAATTTATGGAACTGAAATTTTTCCATAATACACTGTTTTGGGTGTGTTTTTAACACCCACACCAACCAATGTATGTACAGTCTGCCCAGACTGTACAGAAATATTTTGGTATAGGCATCCAAATCACGCCCAAAACACTGTATTATGGAAAAATTTCAGTTCCATAAATTTTTTTTTTTTTTAGTTGTTTCAAAAAAAAAAGCAAAAAAAAAAGGTCCGGATTTTGTTAAAATCCGGGAGTCCGGACCTGATCCGGACTCATATATATATATATATATATATATATATATATATATATATATATATATATGCAAGTTGATCAAGTGATAAATGAGGTGAAGTCATGGGCGGCAAAATCTACTAATTAATGATTGGTCATTAATTAGTGATACCCACGGGATCTAAGTAGTGAAACAAAGCTCATACTTGCAAATGCATGCACTCTACTTCAAAGAACAAATCAAAGACCCAAAACAAACAGTTTTTTTACCTCTTTGTTCTGAGAGATGGGAAAGTTATCATTACAGTTTCCATGAAGATTACAAGCTTCTCAAGCTCCCATACAAGCAAATTTTCCATGTACGTACATTTTCCTAGCTAGCTCCAGTCCAGAGGAAAGAAATGGTTTGAAGGGGTTAATTTATATATACATCAGCAATTTGAGCTTGAGCCTGTAAAACTTAGGACACTTCGGATTCCAAAATTTTAATTCTCATATGATTTAGAACCTGCCAAGGTGATGCATATATGGTGGAACTCGGACTGACATTTCCTTTTGGGAATGATGGAACAGAGCTAGCTCGTTGGGACTCCGCATACTGACTTGGTTCAAATCTCCAATATGATCCAAAAATCAAGTATTGAAGTTCCTTTTGTATTCATGATCAGGGAAGACGATTCCTTGGAGTTGTGCTCCATCCATTACTTTCTAGATAATTTCTAGTTTTTAGACATGTCTTAATTAGCCATCTAATTTTCCAAAACTAGGTATATTTTTCTTTCTTTTTTGTTCGTCCAGAATTAATTTTTTTTTTACTATATTTTAATATTGTGAAGTGACATGATGAAGTTTCTGGCATGTCGTTATTTTTACACTTAGCTGATTGATTGGTATAGACAATATTAATATTATATTTCTTGTTATGTTGTGAAAACACGAAGAGAATACGTACTTATATATATGCATGTGTTGACTAAAATTAAGATATAACCTTTGCAAGTTGTGAAGCTTGAGTTTATGAGAAAATTAGGCATGCCCTAAATTGAGATTACCTTAAATCTTTCATTTTGTTAATATTTATGATCAGACCTCCATTCAAATATTCAATTTTATTTGGTTGGTTGATGGACAACTCAAAAGGAAACCCTAACTCATTCTGTGGTACACACCAGCGATAATTTGGATGAAGTTTTGAAAAGAATTTCAATTAGTGTAGAATAGGTTTTGGCCAAGTTGCATAAACCTTAAACAAGGTCCAACTAGATCTTATTTTACATTTTTATTTTTTTGAAAGATGAGAGGTCCGTTTTAAATTACAAGATTATTAATAACTTTTAAAAGTTAATTTATAATATTTTTAAGTTCAAAATAAAAATAACTCAATTAAATACTACTATGAAACAACAAAAAAGAATATTTTATTTTGAAATGGAGAGAGTGTTATATAATTAATCCCTTTGTCTCTGTTTTTTATTTATAAATTGCTAACTTAATTTAAGCAATAAGTGGTTTTGGCTGGTTTATTCCAGTTTATAGATTTTTTTAATATAGCCAAAAATGATTATAGCTAAAAATGCACTCAATGGTTGTGCATAATTTTTATTTTATAGTTTCAAATTTGATAATACTGAATTCATATAATTTCAGCTCTTTTATTCCCATAAAATTATGATAATTCCCTATTCCCAAAAATAAAGCAAGATAATACCAGTTGTTCGGGAGCGTTTTACCGACCTTCATTTGGGCCGAAGACATTCTGGCAGAAGGGTTGGGGAGACCAAATGGGTTGAAGCCCATGAAGGTGTTGGAGATGTTCGGGTCGGCATATGAGTCCTTCGAGGTCAAGGCCGAACCCAGTCTGGTGATGATCGGAGGTCGGGTCTTCGAGTCCTTTGGGCCAAAGCCCAGACCAGATGGTAGGACCGGTTGGGCCTGCACAGTGGGCTCTCCTACGTGCAGAGTCCGGATGCCTATTCATACACGGTAACTCCAAAGGTAGTGGTAGGATTGGATTCTACTTGCACCTTTTAAGGAGATTGTGTTGGACCCAAGTTATGGTAACTACCATACACTAGGAGTCCTAATCCGACTGGGAGAAGGATTCTAAGGTGATGAGCTCTATAAATACAAGGCCTAGGTTAACATTATGAGGTAATACCTACTTTTGAGCACTAAACACTTTGCCTCCGTTGTTTACCCCTGTAACGGCCTGTACTCATTCTCACACCGGAGCTATCCCCCGGCGGCACAAGCCGTCAAGCTTCTGTGTGATCTGTTATTGTGCAGGTTCTAGCGCGTGAATTCTGTGATTGAACGCGTTGACGAAACTTGGCGTTAACACCAGTTTTTGTTCCCATGAAGATTACAAGCTTCACAACCACTGAGCATGGTCGTTCTTGAGATTTTGATGGCTTAAAGTAAAAAATAAAAACAATACCATTTTTAAAATATTGTCTTCATAAAAAAAATAAAAATAAATAAGTAAAAAGTACAAGTTATATCTAAAAAAGTGTATTTTTGGTACTTAAAACATCATAGTTCGACTACAACAAAATATATGAGAATACATTCATTCATTGAAAGATTCTTCTTCTAGTATTCCTAGAGACAAAATCTTCAATCAAATGTTAAAAATCAAGCTAGCTTGTCCAACATATCATTCTCGATGCACATGAGAGTTGTTCTATTTTTTTTCCTCTTATTTCTGAACATTTGTACACCAAAAATACAAAACCAAATTGAAGCTAAAATCAAACAACAGACAAGCAGTCTTCAAGTTTCAACTTCAAATCCAAACTCTAACCAAACTCTTTCATGACTTCAATGCAAATATGCTACTATAAATTTTAAAAATATATTATAACTAGGGTTAAGAACTCATAAAATTGCAAATAGCCAAATCAACACATATAATTTATGATATAATATAAAATGATTATATGATAGGTTAAAAAAACTCATCAATCATCAATTAAATTACCTCTTAGTCTTTTTATCTTTTTCAAGAACTGGGGAATTTAGGAGGTATTTGAGGCAGATTGAGAAAGAGAGAAGAAAAGAGAAGGAAAATAGATATCTACTAGTTCTAGTTATATATATATAATCCCTATTCCCATAATAAAGGGTGCTTTTGATTTATTTATATATATTAATTTATTCCTTGTTATATTCGTGCGAAACATATGTAATTGGTTGTTTTGAGCTACCAACTTCATTATTTTGAAATTATTAGTATGTGAAAAATATATAAAAATAGATGATATGGTTCTGCCAAAGTCCAAAAGATATGCAATGAATTAAAATCTATCCATCCAAAACAGAAATTATTAGGAAGAAATTATTGCACACTTTAACCTTATATCTTGGAAAGTGACATTTTTATATGTGTTTTAGATATTTTTATATATATTTTTTACAGAAAAATAAAATAGATTACACATTTATGTGTGAGAAAATTATGTAAAAATATCAAAAAAAATCATGTAGAATCTTTTGGTTGTAATTGTTTGTTGGCTAGCTTGACATTGGTGCCATGAGGAGTGAGGGCATTAGATGAACAAAGGCATCCCCTTGGCTCAAAAACTATAATCTTCATATGTTAATATTTGGGATCTCATATTTTTATGTCAAATAACGTGATATTATTGTACTAGTTGAATATATTTTTAATAATTAATTATGTCATCGTATCATTTGTCTAATTTAAGGTTACATCATTTATGATAATTTCAGATACGGTAAAAAAATTTGAAATATGTAAACTTACTCGTCTTCTTAATTTTTATGAAATTAATCGAGTAAGGTTATGTTTGATAAAATTAAATGCTAAGATTTCAAGAGTTAGAATATCTAAATAATGTAGAGTATCTGTTTAAAAATGCATTTGAATGAAAAAATATTATTTAATAATTAATTTTTTCAAAATATTTGAATATCAATATTTTACTATTTTAACCATGCGAGTTATTTAAGCATTACTTATTAAAAACTCACTCTTTAATTTTTGAATCATCGCAAATAATTAGACCTCCTTCATTATGTTACGGTAGCGAATCGATTGCGGTGGCCGTGACGGTGGCTTTTTAAAATTAAAAAGGGAGAAGACGGGTGCGTTGTTGAGAGAGGCTCGTGATTGAGGAGAGAGGAGGACATTACTCGAACCGCCATGAGCTTCCTAGGTTTTGCTACTGGTGGGGTTCGAGCCCTGCCTAGCCATGGATGTTGTTGGTGGTGGAATTAGATTGAATCTCTTTTAGGTCTCTGTGTTTGGAAGGAAGAGAGATAGAAGGGAGGAGAGAGCTAGGGAAACCGTTGCCGGGTAGCAGCTGTGGATTGTGTATTTTATTAGAGGAATAAGAGAGGGATTTTGTAATATTTGAGAGATTATTTTGGTATAAAAAACAAGACAACTTTTGTTTAGATGGTAATATGAATATTTTTGATTTAATTTTATATCAGAACGATTTAGAGGCATTCAATGGGAAAAAAATTAGCAAATAATTTTATGCCTCTTAGTAAATAAGAGATAAATTATTAAGATGTATTAAGATACAATCAAACATCATCTGAGTTTTTCAGATATGCTTCCTTCATGGGTGACCCATGACCCAAAGTCCCATTTCCTGAAGCCTTGTTGATAGACTCCACGGCACGCTTGCGTGAGATGGTTGTCGCCCCGATCATTTCTAGCAAAGTTGTAACATGGATTGCTTGCAACACTTTAATCTGTAAGACCCCAACTTTTTAATAAAGATGATTTTTCTATAAATATCATTTTTAAATATTATGGAATGAATTTGATATAATGTTATAGTTGTGAGTAATATTTATAAATTTTGTAAAGTACGCAAGTTGTTATATAATATTCGATTGGTCAGGGAATATTCGTACGACGGCACAATCATTGGTGGACCCCACAACGGAATTAATGTCGAATTGAGAAAATGACAAAAATATTTTTATGAAAATAACGGCGGAAGTTTTACAGTTAAAACTGTTGAACTACTCGGTAGTAAAAGTACAGTAATACGCATGGTTGCATAGTAGCACACGGTATTGATTATTGATGCTTTCGTGAGAAGTCACTCAGTTTTGTTCAATTATTGTTACAGTAATTGCTTCATAGTATCTCACATTATTTGATTCAATTATTGTCAATATTATTATTAAATCAATAATTGAGACGACGAAGTTATTAATATTATTATTTGCAATATTAACGATGTCTAGAAGTTCTGCCAAGGAGACGTTTGGTCACCTAATTGCGCGCCAATAGGGAGAAATCCTTATTGGAAAGCCCCCTCTTTCTTGGGAACGACCTGGTCGATTAATATTGTGAATTATAATAATGATGATAAATGTTGTTAAAAATATTAATAGAATTTTTTATGAAGCATTTGATGTAAATTAGCTTATTTTATGGTCCCCCATTTACCCATTTTCAAAATTATTGGTGGAAAGTTATCTTAATTTTATTATTATTATTATTATTATATATATATATAAACACGTATTAGTCAATTGGGTGGGTGAGTGGGTGGGGGGGTGGGGGTTGGGGGGGGGGAATTGGCTTGATCACATAAAGGTGTACTATTTCATTATTAAATATATGTAAATTTGAAAAACTTGGTAGAAGGAATTGATTGAATTCACGGGGTTTTCACCCGTGATATTTGTCTGCGTAGGTTATATATATATATAATATTATATTTTATTTAAAATATTTTTTTTATTAGAATATTTTATTAATACTACATAGTAAATCAATCTGGGCCGTCCATTTAAAAGTAAATCAATCTAGACCGTTCATGAATTAGTTACTATTCAGTTCATTCTCCTATAAATTGAATTCCTTCATTATTTCTTACGAATTCACTGAAACTCTAGAGAGAGAAACTATAGAGAGAAAGAAGAAAAGTATTCTGCTACTTCACAACTTCTATATTCAGTTTCTTCTAAAGTAAGGGGTAATTATTTCTTTCTTTCGTCTTCATGAAGAGAACTTCTGCTATTCTATTCTTTATTATTATGTTGGAATAACTTGTCTATGCATAGTACTGCATACATGGTGAAATTCTTCTGTTATTCCATTCTTTATTATTCTGTTGGAACATCCTGTCTATGCATTTACGCATGACCTGGTTCCGTTGTTTATTATTCAGTTGGAATATCCTGTCAGTGCGTTTACGCATGACGTGGTTCCATTATTTATTATTCTGTTGGACTATCATGTATGTGCGTTTACGTATGATCTGGTTCCATTATTTATTATTCTGTTGGAATAACCTGTCTGTGTAGTCTATTGCATGCCTGGTGATTTCTTTTGTTATTCCATTCTCTGTGTAGTCTGTGGAATATCCTTGATATTTGCGCTTCATCCAGTATCTTTTCATGAAAATATTCTTCTGAGCATTCTTGAGTTTTACCCCACAAAGCAGTATCATGTTGATAATTTGGACGTTATTAGTTTCTGGATAAATTAATTCTTGAACTTGTTTTATTGAATTCGTATATCATTGTAATCATCCTCATGTTTATATTATGTTGAAAGTCATATGTGGCCTGTAGTGCATAGATGAACTTGGTATGATTATGACCAGGGATTATTCGGTATAATTATGACCGTAATATTACAAATGATGTGGTAAAAGTCCTCATTGGTCTGTAGTGCATTGATGGATAGTTGTTGGCATGATCATGACCATTGATGAATACACGAATATCCTTGGCCGTAGTGCATGGATAATTTGTGGTTGTGATACTAATGAATATCATTAGCCGTAGTGCATGGATGATGTGGATTATTTATTAAGCTGAGTTTTAGCGATAAAAGTGATAAAAAAACCTTTTAAATCATAAAAGATAGTAGATTTTATTCTCTACTTGACTCTTTTAATGGATTGCTTGTTCCCTTGCAGTTAAACTTGATTTTTGTTATATTGTATCAGTTTAACACTATTGAAGGCTAATGATAATTTATTCTGCATTATCTTAGTCATAATATTTCTTACTGGGCTAGTTGAGCTCACCCTTTTACTTTCATTGTTCTCTTCAGGAAAATGAGAAAGTAGCAGGGACTAGTCGGGGAACGGAGTGACGGTCCAGACGATAGCATTAGTAGTCCTCACTATTCTATGAAATAGTGTGTTAATAAATGTATTGAGAACTTATTTTGAGTTTTAATACTGTCTAGAAGATAATATTTGTATTAAAACTCACAGCTCCTGTTGTATATTTAAGATTGTATTTGTATTCTTTACCTTGTATTTGGTGACTCATAATAGGTGATGTATACCTATTTAGGGGCGTCACAGTTGGTATCAAAGCTTAGGGATAAGATCTCTGGCTAAGATGTGAGACAAGAACTAGGAGGGAAGTGACGGGGAATTCCTTCGCTAGTATGACCTACCTAAGTTTCTTTGGTATTCAATTGGTTGGTCAGAGTATAGGGATAATTTGTGATATGTTAATTAACCCTTGTTTTGTGGCAGTATTTGAAAATGACATCCGAGAATGTTGAGAACATCAATGCAGTACAGGAGATCATTGAGTCTCCACAGATCAATAATCAAGATAATGTGCATCAGGAAGGCGATAATCCTCAGGTAAACAATAACACGGACCAGATGATGGATGAACGATGGAATGTTCAGAGGCTTTATGCAATTCATGCAACATCAGGCAAGAGCGGCTCCGGTCCAAAATGCAGGTGGAAACACTGGCAAGTCTCGGACGGTCACCGCTAAACAGTTCAAGAAACTGGGACCACCGGAGTTTTTTGGACAACCAAAACCACTTAAGGTGGAGACATGGATAAAGCAGATCAATAAGATATTTGATGTCTTGGGATGCTCCGAGGAGCAATAGGTTCCCTTTGCCACCTTCATGTTACGGGCAGAGGCAGATTACTGGTGGGAATCTGTAAAGCGTACTCAACCTGCCGCACTGAAGATGTCTTGGGAGAAGTTCAAAGAACTGTTCAATGACAAGTACTTTTCTGAAAGTATTCATCACATGAAAGAGGTAGAGTTCATCAAGATGGAGCAAAACAACATGACCGTGTCGCAGTACGAAGCCAAATTTGTCGAGTTATCCCTGTTTGCGTCCCATTTGGTTGATAATGAGGAGAGAATAACGTGAATGTTTCTAAGAGGTTTGAAACCTGAGATACGTCAATATATTATCTCTCATAAACTATATTTGTATTCAGATGTTGTTAATAGGGCTCAGTTATTGGAGCATGATAATGAGTCAACCCAACCAAAAGAGAGCAGCCGAAAAAATGATAATACCAGTGAAATTAGGTATCGAAGCGATGACAACAAGCGTGGAGGGAATCAGCATGCCAGAAATGGTAACCACTTCGATGGTAATCATGGTCAAAACAATAAGAATGGAACATTTCAAGAAGTGGAGATTCAACAATGATGGAAAGACGTCAGCATCAGCACCTGTCAATAAGGAAGGAGAACGACCACCTATCATATGCTTCAAATGTAGAGGGGAGGGACACATCAGTCTAAACTGCGCGATGTCATCCAAAGCATACTATAATTGTGGAAGAGAAGGTCACCTAGCCCGATTTTGTCGTGTACCAAAGTCAAGTCCAGCTGGGATGGAGGTATCAAAGGTCGTCCCAGACAAGACAAAACCGGTAGTTCAAGGGAGAGCGTTTTTCGTGACCTCCTAGAAAGAAAAGAACCCAAACGAGGTCATCACGGGTAAGCTTATCATAAACTCTAGGGAAGTATATACCTTATTTGATACCGGTTCTACCCATTCTTTTATTTCTCCTACTTGCGCTCAACATTTAAATTTGACTCCGGAGAAATTAGACTTTGACTTATCTGTTGAAACTCTGTTGGGAGAAACCTTCATTACATCCACTGTTTATAAGTCTTGTTTAGTTCAAATCGGCACCCGCAAGTTACCTGTCAATCTTATTTCTTTGAAAATACTTGCATTTGATGTGATTCTAGAGATGGATTGGTTAACTACTCATTATGCAAAAATTAATTTTTTTTCATAAGGTTGTTAGCTTTCATATTCCTAACCAACATATTATGTGAATTCAAGCAACCAAACCATTGAAATCAATCAATGTCATCTCAAGCCATAAAGCTATTCGTTTATTGAAAAACGAATGTCAAACTTTCTTAGCTCATGTCACGGATCTAAACAAAAATACGTCAGTTTTGAATGATATTTCTATTGTTAATAAATTTGCTGACGTATTCCCTGAAGAACTTCCTGGCTTACCCCCAGAGTGTGAAATTGAATTTTGTATCGACCTTGAACCCGGTACAAAACCCATTTCCAAAGCCCCATATCGAATGACTCCTATTGAACTTCAGGAGTTAAAGACCCAACGGCAGGAATTGTTAGACATTGGCTTTATTCATCCTAGTACTTCTGCTTGGGGTGCTCCTATTCTATTCGTGAAAAAGAAAGTAGGAGTATGCGACTTTGTATTGATTATCAGGAGTTGAATCATGTCACCATCAAAAATAGGTACCCATTGCCACGTATTAATGACCTGTTTGACCAGTTACAAGGAACCAAATTCTTTTCAAAGATTGATCTTCGTTCTGGATATCACCAATTAAAGATTAGAATCGATGACATTCAAAAGACGGCTTTCAGAACTCGTTACGAGCATTATGAATTCCTAGTCATGTCTTTTGGATTGACTAATGCTCCTGCTGCCTTCATGGATATGATGAACCGAGTATTTAATAATATTTTTATCACTTTGTGGTCATCTTTATTGATGACATCCTTTTTTATTCCAAAAGCCGTGAAGATCATGAGCAACACTTGAGGCTGATACTCCAAAAGTTTCGTGAAAACAAGCTTTATGCCAAGTTGAAGAAATACGAGTTCTGGCTGGAGGAAGTAGCATTCCTTGGGCACGTAGTATCAAGTCATGGAATATCTGTTGACCCGGCAAAGATTGAAGTTATTCAAAGATGGGAACAACCTAAATCAGTGACCGAAGTACGTAGCTTTCTCGGCTTAGCTGGTTATTAACGGAGATTCGTAGAAGGGTTTTCTCGAATCGCTACTCCATTAAATCAGCTGACTCAGAAAGATACAAAATTCGGTTGGAGTGAGGAATGCGAGAAGAGTTTTCAAGAACTCAAGAGGAGACTCATTTCAGCACCTGTTCTAACAATACCATCTGGCTCAGAGGGATTTGTCATCTACAATGATGTTTCGGGCAAAGGGTTAGGATGTGTTCTCATGCAACATGGGAAAGTCATAGCCTATGCCTCTCGAAAACTCAAAGAATATGAGAGGAATTATCTTACTCATGATCTAGAGTTGGCAGCAGTCGTTTTTGCCCTAAAATTTGGAGGCATTACTTGTATGGGGAGAATGTGGAGATCTTTACGGATCATAAAAGCCTCAAATATTTCTACACTCAAAAGGAACTCAATATGCGACAATGACGTTGGCTTGAACTTTTGAAAGATTATGATCATACCATCCTAGAAAAGCGAACGTAGTAGCTGACACATTAAGTAGAAGATCATATGCGGGTACGAGCGCGATATTGACAACGCAAAGGCCCATTTTATGTGACTTGCAAAGGATGGAGATAGAGTTAAAGACTCCAGGGACCTATGTGATGATGGTGAATATACGAGTAGAACTGACTTTAATTGATAAAGTTAAAGCTGCTCAAGTTACAGATCTGGAGCTGATGCGTATGAGGAAGAAAGTGCAAGAAGGTGCTATGCCGGAAAGCAAGAATCGATGAAGATGGAATACTTCGAGTCAAATCCAGACTTTGTGTTCCTAACGACCCTGATTTAAAGTATAAAATCATGATGGAGGCACACAACACACCATTTGCAATCCATCGTGGGAGTACCAAAATGTATCGTGATTTTCTTCATACATTTTGGTGGAGCAATATGAAGAGAGAGATAACGTTGTTTATCTCAATGTGTCTAACTTGTCAACGAGTCAAGGCGGAGCATCAAGTACCAAAAGGTCCATTGCAATCACTTGAAATTCCAGAATAGAAGTGGGATCACATTACCATGGATTTTGTTACTGGTCTTCCCAAGGTTTCTCAAGTCATAGATACAATTTGGGTCATTGTTGATAGATTGACCAATTCTGCTCATTTCTTAACAATACAAGAAACTTATACACTTGAACGTCTTGCTCGTATGTACATAAACGAGATTGTAAGACTTCATGGTATGCCAGTATCCATAGTTTCTGATCGAGACCCAAGATTCAATTCATGATTTTGGGTTAGTTTGCAAAAAGCTATGGGCACGGACATACAATTTAGTTCGGCATATCATCCTCAGACGGACGGACAATCAGATAGGACTATTCAAACTCTTGAAGATTTATTAAGACTCTATGTCCTTGACTTCAAGGGAAGTTGGGACAAGTTCTTACCGTTGGTGGAGTTTTCATACAACAACAATTATCAAGCAAGTATTGGCATGGCTCCATTCAAAGCGTTGTATGGAAGAAAGTGTCGTTCTCCAGTATGCTAGGATGAGGTGGGTGAAGCAACGTTGTTGGGACCGGAATTGGTACGCATGACTACGAAAAAGATTCAAACGATCAGGCAACATATAAAAATCTCACAAGATCGACAAAAGAGTTATGCTGATCTTCATCGAAAGGACGTGGAATTCGATATTGGAGATCATGTGTTGTTACGTGTTGCTCTATGGAAAGGAGTTATGAGATTTGGAAAGAGAGAAAAGCTCAATCCTCGATTCATTGGCCCATTTTTAATCCTCGATCGAGTAAGAACTGTGGCGTATAGACTCACTTTACCACCAAGTATGTCTCGTGTTCATAACGTTTTTCATATATCCATGTTACGTAAATATGTGGAAAACCCGAACCACATTATTGAGTTAGAAACAGACGAAATAGCGAAAGATTTAACTTATGAAGAGGTTCCTGTTCAAATCTTGGATAAGAAGGAACATATTCTACGCTCCAAGGTTATACCTCAAGTCAAAGTTTTGTGGAGAAACGAAGATGTTGAGAAAATGACCTGGGAGTTAGAATCTGAAATGAAATCAAGATATCCTTACCTCTTCGACATACCAGGTACGTACCCTAATTTCGAGGGCAAAATTTCATAAGAATGGGAGGTTGTAAGACCCCAACTTTTTAATAAAGATGATTTTTTTATAAATATCATTTTTAAATATTATGGAATGAATTTGATATAATGTTATAGCTGTGGGTAATATTTATAAATTTTGCAAAGTACGCAAGTTGTTATATAATATTCGATTCATCAGGGAATATTCGTACGACGACACAATCATTGGTGGACCCCACAACAGAATTATTGTCGGATTGAGAAAATGACAAAAATATTTTTATAAAAATAACGGCGAAAGTTTTACAGTTAAAACGGTTGAACTACTCGGTAGTAAAATTACAATAATACGCGTGGTTGCATAGTAGCACACGGTATTGATTATTGATGCTTAAGTGAGAAGTAACTTGGTTTTGTTCAATTATTGATACAGTAATTACTGCATAGTATCTCACGTTATTTGATTCAATTATTGTCGATATTATATATATATTATTAAATCAATAATTAAGAAGACGAAGTTATTAATATTATTATTTGCAATATTAACGATGTCTAGAAGTTCTGCCAAGGAGAGGTTTGGTCACCTAATTGCGCGTCAATAAGGAGAAATCCTTATTGGAAAGTCCCCTCTTTCCTGGGAACGACTTGGTCGATTAATATTGTGAATTATAATAATGATGATAAATATTGTTAAAAATATTGATGGAATTTTTTATGAAGTATTTGATGTAAATTAGCTTATTTTATGGACCCCCATTTACCCATTTTCAAAATTATTGGTGGAAAGTTATCTCAATTTTGTTATATATATATATATATATATATATATATATATATATATATATATATATACACACACACGTATTAGTCAATTGGGTGGGTGGGTGGGTGGGTGGGGGGGAAATTGGCTTGATCACATAAAGGTGTACTATTTCATTATTAAATATATGTAAGTTTGAAAAACTTGGCAGAAGGAATCAATCGAATTCACGGGGTTTTTACCCGTGATATTTTTCTGCACAGGTTATATAATATATATATATATATATATATATATATTATTTTATTTAAAAAAATTTATTTTATTAGAATATTTTATTAATACTGCATAGTAAATCATTCTGGACCGTCCGTTTAAAAGTAAATCAATCTGTACCGTTCATGAATTAGTTATTATTCAGTCTATTCTCCTATAAATAGAAGCTCATTCCTTCATTATTTCTTACGAATTCACTGAAAATCTAAATAGAGAAACTATTGTGAGAAATAAGAAAAGTATTTCTGCTACTTCACTACTTCTATATCCAGTTTCTTCTAAGGTAAGGGGTATTATTTCTTTCTTTCGTCTTCATGAAGAGAACTTCTGTTATTCCATTCTTTATTATTATGTGGGAATAACCTGTCTATGCAAAGTACCGCATACATGGTGAAATTCTTCTGTTATTCCATTCTTTATTATTCTGTTGGAACATCCTGTATGTGCGTTTACACATGATCTGGTTCCGTTGTTTATTATTCTATTGGAATATCCTGTCTGTGCGTTTACGCATGACCTGGTTCCATTATTTATTATTTTGTTAGACTATCATGTCTGTGCGTTTTTGCATGACCTGGTTCTATTATTTATTATTCTGTTGGAATAACATGTCCGTGCTGTCTATCGCATGCCTGTTGATTTCTTTTGTTATTCCATTGTTTATTATACTCAGTTGGTTAAAGTTTTGGCTTTTATACTCTATGAAATTAGTGGAATATCCTTGATATTTGTGCTTCATCTAGTATCTTTTCATGGAAATATTCTTCTGAGCATTCTTGAGTTTTACCCCACAAAACAGTATCATGTTGATAATTTGGACGTTATTGGTTTCTGGATAAATTAATTCTTGAACTTGTTTTATTGAATTCGTATATCATTGTAATCATCCTTTATATTATGTTGAAAGTCATATATGGCCTGTAGTGCATAGATGAACTTGGTATGATTATGACCAGGGATTATTCGGTATAATCATGACCGTAATATTACAAATGATGTGGTAAAAGTCCTCATTGGCCTGTAGTGCATTGATGGACAGTTGTTGGCATCACTACAAAAAAACAGGTCATTGGCGACGACCTCATTAGCAACGGAGATACTGTCGTCGCTAATAACCTCATTCTCGACGGCATAGCCGTCACCAATGGGGTCCGTCGCTAATGACCCTTCCCGGGTCTAATTTTGGTGGAAATTTTTTCACGGACTTGGGAAAAGGGCATAGGCGACGGCCGTGCTGTCGGAATTGAGTGCCGTCGAGAATGAGTTTATATTTAATTACAGTAAGTTACTTTTTTTTAAATTTCTGCAATTTCTTCCCTCTTCTTCCTCCGCCATCACCTTCTCTTTCAATTCACCCACCGTCCTTTTCTTCCCGTCGCCATCCTCTCTTCTCGTCGTTGTCACTCTCGACTGCAAGGTAAGTATTCTTTATTCTAATTTCCCCCCAAATATAACCTAATAATCCATTCTTCTACAATTTTAGTAGTCTATATATTTTCCCCAAATATCAATTGCAGTGTATTACAATTTTATTCGATTGTTTTATTATTTCTAGAAGATGAGTTTTGGAATCAATGGTGATTATATTTCTTTTGTTACTTTGGCACATCCCCAGTTGGATTTAGCCTTAATTTTCCTGACAATTATGGATTTGCACTAATATTTTTGATACTGAAGTCTTGATGTGGTTATTTTTCTCCCCATCACTTAATTATGGAATTCTTTTTACTGTCCTACAATTATTCACACATGCAATGGATTTGATCTTTTGCTAATTGGTGCTAGCCTGTTTCACGAAGTTTGATTTATTCTTTGTTTATATAAATTGAGTAATGCTAGAATGTCTCAAATTTTTGGTTTGAAATGGTCTTAAATGACATAGCAGTGACTGTTTTAATGATAATTTATGGTATAGACAATGAAATGAGATCTATTCAACTAATGTTATGGTGGCATAACACTTTTTGAGACCAAAAATTTAGACTCCTAACACCACCCATCTAAATTAGAGTAATAACAATATTTAATACCATTATTCACTTGTAAAGCTAAATTTACTCTTTCTCTTTGCCATTTTGTTGGGACATGCTTCAAAACTCATTTCAAGTAAAATTACATATTATATTTTAAATACGTTACCCCATGATTTTGCTAACGCCAAAAGACGTCCCTTTACCCCCAATGAAGAAAAGTAATTACCAGCAAAAGTAAAAACCAAACAATCGAAGAGGATAAACTGTACAGGCTTATACTAGTATTTTTTTTATCATTTAAAAGGTGGGTCCTCTCTTAGTCAATGACCCTACAATTTGCTCTTCTAATCTCGCCAGCAGTACCTACAGTTCTTAAGTTCGACCATTGTCATTTAAGTTCAAGATCTATTGGAATTGAGATGTTTGTATTATTGCAGGTCATTGAGGTAGTTCAGTGTATAATATTCAATTGATGTTTCCTATAGTTAATGTGCAACCAGGTTTAGAATAGCATCTAGTGCTTAAATTACATAGGAGGGGGAGGGGGTGTAATATAATACACAATCTGTTGATGCTAATTAGTTGTACAAATAGTTTCTATTTAATGATTTAAATTATTCACTTACTCAGACAAGTAACAAAATTAAGTTAAATGAAGAAGAAAAAACATACTCTATCTATTCCGAAATTAGAAATATATTTATAAACCAAAGACTTAAAAAATATTATATTTCTCAAAACATATCCCTAATTATATATATTGGGTAGAAATGTAGCATCATGCAAGGCAATACTAAATCAATTAAGATACATCTTATTATTGGGATACATCATATTATTTTTTATTTTTTATTGTATTGACATTATATTCGTTTATATAAATATTGATGTATTTCACTATATAGCTGATCGGCGTAGGCCATCCGCGTATGTGCAGTTGTCTTGACCAACATCTTCCCACTACATATTCGACAGGTAAAAATAATTAAATTATGTACTTCCTTATTTAATTTATGTAATTTATAACTGTATTGCTTAGATAAACTTAAGATAAAACCCTAAAACACGTGCAGATGAGGAGATAGAGGACTGGCTGCAGGCTATAGGGGGACCGAAGAAGGGTAGAGTTATGGGCATTCTCCATGTCCCAGCTTACACCCTAGTCCCTGCTGCGAGATCTCGACGACGCCATGCAAACACACACATACAGCACCGCGTAGGTATTAGACACGCATTACAACTAATGGGACTCAATTCCGACATACGGAGACCGAGTTATCGCCTAGTTTGCAAAACTGAACAACACTTAGCCAAAAAGCCGAAAAAGAGCCCAAAACCCGCATTGTCCATACGAACGTCACGCAAACACACAGACAGCATCGCGTAGGTATTAGGCACGCGTTACAATTGACGGGACTCGATTCCGGCATACGGAGACCGAGTTATCGCCTTGTTTGCGAAACTGAACAAGACTTAGGCAAAAAGCCAAAAAAGAGCCCGAAACCCGCATCGTTCGTCCGAACGCCACGCAAATACAAACACAGCACCGCGTTGGTATTAGACACGCGTTACAACTGACGGTACTCGATTCTGACATACGGAGACCGAGTTATCGCCCTGTTTGCGAAACTGAACAACACTTAGCTAAAAAGCCAAAAAAGAGCCCGAAACCAGCATCGTCCGACCGAACGCCATACAAACACACACACAAAGTACCGCGTAGGTATTAGGCATGCGTTAAAACTGACGGTACTCGATTCTGACATACGGAGAACGAGTTATCGCCCTGTTTGCAAAACTGAACAAGACTTAGCCAAAAAGCTGAAAAAGAGCCCGAAACCCTCATCGTCCATCCGAATGCCATGTAAACACACACACAGCATCGCGTAGGTATTAGGCACGCGTTACAACTGACGGGACTCGATTCCGACATACGGAGACCGATTTATCGCCTAGTTTGCGAAACTGAACAAGACTCAGGCAAAAAGCCGAAAAAGAGCTCGAAACCCGCATCGTCCGTCCGAACGCCATGCAAACACACACATAGCACCGCGTAGGTATTAGACACGCGTTACAACTGACGGTACTCAATTCTGACATACGGAGACCGAGTTATTGCCCTGTTTGCGAAACTGAACAAGACTTATCCAAAAAGTCGAAAAAGAGCCCGAAACCCGCATCGTCCGTCCGAACGCCATGCAAACACACACAGCACCGTGTAGGTGTTAGACATGCGTTACAACTGACGGGACTCGATTCCGGCATACGGAGACCGAGTTATCGCCCAGTTTGCGAAACTGAACAACACTTGTAGAACACAAACTAAAATAATTTAAATATGATCTATTTTGGGGACTCCGTTATTAATATTTTAATTTTGTAGGGTCTTGTTGATGAGACTCGTGGAGGTGGAGATGACAGCACAGGTAATGCTCGTGGAGGAGATGGTGATGATCTCCGAGCTGATGCTGATGATACTATGGAGGATGGGACCGGCGATGGGACCGGAGGCGATGGGACAGAGATTCCTGATCTTGGGCAGTAGTTGTTTATATTTATATTTTGACTTTCATGTATGTATTTAGCTTTTGAGTTATACAGATTTGAGTTTGGTATCTAATTATATTGATTGTTGATAGTAAAAGATATGATTGTTATTGATATGCGTATATTGTCATTATTTATTTTTCTTAGTTTATAACAGGTACAATGTATATGTAGATGAATAGGGGAATTTTATAATTTTAATATATTTTTTTAAAGTGGGTCATTGGCGACGGGGGCATTGGCGACGGCCATACCGTCGGCAATGAGTTATTGGCGACGGCTAGCCATCGGTAATGACACCGTCGGTAATGACCATCTTGCCGACGGCGAATGAATGGAGGCCGGGGCGACGACCCATACGACGACGGAAAGGGCGACGGACAGTGCCGTCACCAATGACCTCATTGCCGACGGCAATAGGGTCATTGGCGATGGTACTTGCCGTCGGCAATGACCTTATTTTTTATAGTGCATGATCACGACCATTGATGAATACACGAATATCCTTGGTCGTAGTGCATGGATAATTTGTGGTTGTGATACTAATGAATATCATTGGTCGTAGTGCAGGGATGATGTGGATTATTTATTAAGCTGAGTCTCAGCGATAAAAGTGATGAAAAAACCTTTTAAATCATAAAATATAGTAGATTTTATTCTCTACTTGACTCTTTTAATGGATTGCTTGTTCCGCTGCAGTTAAACTTGATGTTTGTTATATTGTATCAGTTTAACACTATTGAAAGCTAATGATAATTTATTCTGCATTATCTTAGTCATAATATTTCTTACTGGGCTAGTTGAGCTCGCCTTTTTACTTTCATTGTTCTCTTTAGGAAATGAGAAAGTAGCAGGGACTAGTCGGGGAATGGAGTGAGGGTCCAGACGATAACATTAGTAGTCCTCACTATTCTATGAAATAGTGTGTTAATAAATGTATTGAGGACTTATTTTGAGTTTTAATAATATCTAGAAGATAATATTTGTATTAAAACTCACAGCTTCTGTTGTATATTTAAGATTGTATTTGTATTCTTTACCTTGTATTTGGCGACTCATAATAGGTGATGTATATCTATTTTGGGGGCATCACAGTTGGTATCAAAGCTTAGGGATATGATCCCTGGCTAAGATGTGAGACAAGAACTAGGAGGGGAGAGACGGGGAATTCCTTCGCTAGTATGACCTACCTAAATTTCTTTTGTATTCAATTGGTCGGTCAGAGTATAGGGATAATTTGTGATATGTTAATTAACCCTTGTTTTGTGGCAGTATTTGAAAATGACATCCGAGAATGTTGAGAACATCAATGCAGCACAGGAGATCGTTGAGTCTCCACAGATCAATAATCAGGATAATGTGTATCGGGAAGGCGACAATCCTCAGGAAAACAAAAACACGAACCAGATAATGAACGATGGAATGTTCAGAGGGTTTATGCAATTCATGCAACATCAGGCAAGAGCGGCTCCTGTCTAAAATGCAGGTGGAAACACTGGCAACTCTCGGACGGTCACCGTTAAATAGTTCAAGAAACTGGGACCACTAGAGTTTTTTAGAGAGCCAAAATCACTTAAGGCGGAGATGTGGATAAAATAGATCAACAAGATATTTGATGTCTTGGGATGCTCCGACTAGCAATAGGTTACCTTTGCCACCTTCATGTTGCGGGCAGAGGCAGATTACTGGTGCGAATCTGTAAAACGTACTCAACCTGCCGCACTGAAGATGTCTTGGGAGAAGTTCCAAGAACTGTTCAATGACAAGTACTTTTCCGAAAGAATTCGTTACATGAAAGAGGTAGAGTTCATCAAGATGGAGCAAAACAACATGACCGTGTCGCAGTACGAAGCCAAATTTGCCGAGTTGTCCCGGTTTGCGTCTCATTTGGTTGATAATGAGGAGAGAATGACACGAATGTTTCTGAGAGGTTTGAAACCTGAGATACGTCAATATATTATCTCTCATAAACTATATTTGTATTCAGATGTTGTTAATAGGGCTCAGTTATTGGAGCATGATAATGAGTCAACCCAACTAAAAGATAGCAGCCGAAAAAATGATAATACCAGTGATAACAGTCATCGAAGCGGTGACAACAAGCGTAGAGGGAATCAGAATGCCAAAAATGGTAACCACTTCGGTGGTAATCATGGTCAAAATAATAAGAATGGAAATTTTCAAAAGATGAGATTCAACAATGATGGATAGACGTCAGCATCAGCACCTGTCGTTAAGGAAGGAGAACGACCACCTATCATATGCTTCAAACGTGGAAGGGAGGGACACATCAGTCCAAACTGCGCGATGTCATCCAAAGCATGCTATAATTGTGGAAGAGAAGGTCTCCTAGCCCGATTTTGTCATGTACCAAAGTCAAGTCCAGCTGGGATGGAGGCATCAAAGGTCGTCCCAGACAAGACAAAACCGATTGTTCAAGGGAGAACGTTTGTCGTGAATTCCTAGAAAGCAAGGAACCCGAACGAGGTTATCACGGGTAAGCTTATCATAAACTCTAGCGAAGTATATACCTTATTTGATACCGATTCTACCCATTCTTTTATTTCTCCTACTTGCGCTCAACGTTTAAATTTGACTCCGGAGAAATTAGACTTTAACTTATTTGTTGAAACTCCGTTAGGAGAAACCTTCATTACATCCACTGTTTATAAGTCTTGTTTAGTTCAAATCGGCACCAGCACGTTACTTGTCAATCTTATTTCTTTGAAAATACTTGCATTTGATGTGATTCTAGAGATGGATTGGTTAACTACTATTCATGCAAAAATTGATTATTTTCGTAAGGTTGTTAGCTTTCATATTCCTAACCAACCTATTATCCGAATTCAAGCAACCAAACCATTAAAATCAATCATTATCATCTCATAAAGCTATTCGTTTATTGAAAAACGAATGTCAAGCTTTCTTAGCTCATGTCACGGATCTAAACAAAAATACGTCAGTTTTGAATGATATTTCCATTGTTAATAAATTTCCTGACGTATTCCCTGAAGAACTTCCTGGCCTACCCCAAGAGCGTGAAATTGAATTTTGTATCGACCTTGAACCCAGTACAAAACCCATTTCTAAAGCCCCATATCGAATGGCTCCTATTGAACTTCAGGAGTTAAAGGCCCAACCGCAGGAATTGTTAGACATTGGCTTTATTCGTCCTAGTACTTCTGCTTGGGGTGCTCCTATTCTATTCGTGTAAAAGAAAGATGGGAGTATGCGACTTTGTATTGATTATCGGGAGTTGAATCACGTCACCATCAAAAATAGGTACCCATTGCCACGTATTAATGACCTATTTGACCAGTTACAAGGAGCCAAATTCTTCTCAAAGATTGATCTTCGTTCTGGATATCACCAATTAAAGATTAGAATCGATGACATTCCAAAGACGGCTTTCAGAACTTGGTACGGGGATTATAAATTCCTAGTCATGTCTTTTGGATTGACTAATGCTCCTGTTGCCTTCATGAATATGATGAACCGAGTATTCAAGGAATATTTTTATCACTTTATGGTCATCTTTATTGATGAGATCCTTATTTATTCCAAAAGCCATGAAGATCATGAGCAACACTTAAGGCTGATACTCCAAAAGCTTCGTGAAAACAAGCTTTATGCCAAGTATTGAGGACGGTCAGGGAATGGAGTGACGGTCCAGACGATAGCATTAGTAGTCCTCACTATTCTATGAAATAGTGTGTTAATGAATGTATTGAGGACTTATTTTGAGTTTTAATACTGTCTATAATACAATATTTGTATTAAAACTCACAGCTCATGTTGTTTATTTAAGATTGTATTTGTATTCTGTACCATGTATTTGGCGACACAGAATAGGTGATGTATACCTATTTTGGGGGCGTCACATAATCTCTCGCTTATATGTAGACGGTAATCTGGCTACAATTGCTCGCGTTCAAAAATGTGACGCCCCCAAAATAGTTACACATCACCCATTCTGACTCGCCAAATACAAGGTACAGAAATAACTACAACTTCATTAATACAATCGTCGTGCAAAATACGACGACACATATACTATGAGTTTAAATACAAATATTGTCTTCTAGACAATATCCACACTCAGATAAAGTCATCATTATAATTATTAATGCACTATTTTACAAAATAGTGAGGACTGCTAAGATAACTATCTTGAATCATCACTCCATACCCCGGCTAGTTTCTGCTAAATTCTCACCTCTTGAGAAGAAAAATGGAACAAAAAAAGAGTGAACTCAATTAGCCCGGTAAAGAATATTATGACTAAGATAATGTGCTACAAATTATCCTTAGTCTTCAACAGGAAAAAATCTGATAGAATATAATAGACAACAAGTTTTAGATCAACAATTGCAGCGGAAACAACAATTCATTTTCACAAAAACAAAAAACAAAAGTGGGTCCCACCTATAATTTTAATAAAAATATTTATTTTTGAAACTTCAATAATTCATAATAAATAGCTCTTTTATCAGAAAAATACGAATTTAATGTCCATTCCATATGAAATTAAATTTTCTAAAACTTTGTAGATTTAAGTTTTTCTAAATTCCAAACGAAAAATGCCCAAAATCCACATATATACGGATGATTTTTAATACCTCCATTCTAACAAAATACCGATAAAACATCTCAGCATTAATTCCTTCACTTATATCCACACAAAATAAATATTTTCATATCCATCATTTATGTCCACATAAAATAAATAGTTCCTTATTATATAAATCAATAATTAACTATTCACAAATAATATTACAGAATCACAATTATGACAACCAGGTCATTCACAGGAAAGAAGGAGCTTTCCGATAAGGATTTCTCCTTACTAGCGCGCAATTAGGTGACCAAACATCTTTCCTGGACAGAACTTCCTTAGAAATTGCCAATAATGATATCTATAATATTATTCAAATAATATGAATTATTGATCTGATAATGGAAAATACTGTGCAATGACAATTATTGAAACAAAAATAATATTAAATATCAACGCAGTAATTATTGAATCAATAAAATAAAATATTGAACAATATTTACTGTAACAATTATTGAGTAGTGTCTTCTTACGTAAGAATTAATAATTCAAAAATAATGTGCAATACCGTGTGCTACTGTGCAACTACGCGTATTACTGTATTTTAACCACCAGGTAATCCAACAGTGTTAACAGTAACAATTACGTCGTTATTTATAAAAACTCAAACTTGTCATTTTTTCATCTGACCATTTTCCGTTATGGGTGTGACGCCCCCAAAATTAGGTATACATCACCCATCTTGAGTCGTCAGATACATGGTACAGAATTCAAATACAACTTACTAATACAACTGTCGTGTACAATACGACAAAACATAACTGAGAGTTTGAATACAATTATTGTCTACTGGAGATCATACAAACTCAAAAGGAGTCCTCAATACAATTATTGTCACACTATTTAACAGAATAGTGAGGACTACTAATACTATTCTCTGGTCCATCACTCCGTTCCCCGACTCGTTCCAGCTATATTCTCATTTCCTGAAGAGAACATTGAAAGAAAGGGTGAGCTCAACTAGCCCAGTAAGAAATATTATGACTAAGATAATGCAGAATAAATTATCATTAGCCTTCAACAGTGTTAAACTGATAAAATACAATAACCATCAAGTTTAACTGCAGCGGAACCAGCAATCCATTAAAAGAGTCAAATAGAAAATAAAAACTACTACTCCCTACGTCCCAAATTAATTGCTCAGTTTTGACTTTTTAAAGTCAAATTGACCATTTTAAAAACTAATCTTTTTACTATTTTTGCTAAAATATAGATAAAGAGATTATAACCAAAAGAAAGTATATACAATTTATTACTAATCCTAATTTTTATAATTTTAGAAATATATTTATATATGTTTAATTATTAATTCTAAAAATAGTCAATTTGACTAAAAAAAGTCAAAACTGAGCAGTTAATTTGGGACGGAGGGAGTATCTTTTATAACTTAAAAGGTTTTTCATCATCATTATAGCTGAGACTCAGCTTAATAAATATTCCACATCATCGAATCACCCCCGCACTACGGCCAAGGATATTCTTTAGTATCACGACCACAATTATTCATGCACTACGGCCAAGAATATTTGTGTATTCATTAGTGGTCATGATCATGCCAACAACTGTCCATCAATGCACTACGGGCCAATGAGGATTTTTAATTTTTACATCATTTGTAATATTACGGTCATGATTACACCGAATAATCCCTGGTCATAATCATACCAAGTCCATCTATGCACTACAGGCCACAGATGACTTTCAAAAATATAAATAAGAGGATGATGACAATGATATAAGAATTCAATAAAACAAGTTCAAGAATTATTTTATCCAGAAATTATTAACGTCCAAATTGTCAACACGATACTGTTTTGTGGTGTAAAATTCAAGAATGCTCAGAAGAATATTTCTATGAAAAGATACTGGATGAAGCGCAAATATCAAGGATATTCCACTAATTTTATGGACTATAGAAGTCAAAGTTTTATCCAACTGAGTATAATAAAGAATGGAATAACAAAAGAAATCACCATGCATGCGATAGACCGCACAGACAGGTTATTCCAACAGAATAATAAATAATGGAACTAGGTCCGGCGTAAAACGCACAGACAGGATATTCCAACAGAATAATAAAAATGGAACCAGGTCCGGTGTAAAACACACAGACAGGATATTCCAAGAGAATAATAAAGAATGGAACCAGGTCCGGTGTAAAACACACAGACAGGATATTCCAACAGAATAATAAAAATGGAACCAGGTCCAGTGTAAAACACACAGACAGGATGTTCCAATAGAGTAATAGAAGAATGTCACCAAGTATAGGGTAAACCGCGTATACAGGTTATTCCAACGGAATAATAATGAATGGAATAACATAAGGATTTCACCAAGTATAGGGTATACTGCGTATACAGGTCATGTATAGGGTATGCCACTTTTACAGGTTATTCCAACAGAATAACAAAGAGTGGAATAACATAAGTTCTCTTCAAGAAGAAAAAATAACACCCCTTACTTTATTTAGGAGATTGAATATTGCAGTAGTGTAGTAACTGAATACTCTTCTTCTTTCTCTCTTATTCTCTCTATACTTTCTATCTCTATAGCTTGAGCGAATTCGTGAAAAATAATGAAGCCCTAGGCCTCTATTTATAGAAGATTTATTACTATTTACGAAAGTATTTACTATTTACGAAGGTAATTACTATTTACGAAGGTAGTTACTATTTATGAAGGTAATTACTATTTACGAAGGTAATTACTATTTACGAAGGTAATTACTATTTATGAAAAAGACTCTTAGATGATGACATATGGCCCCCCCATAAATAATTAAACTTACCACAAACGTCTAATAATAGACTCTTTATATACATCAAGGATTGAATAAAAATTACCAGAAATCATTTTATTTTTTAATCAACACATATTTAATCGTTCAACAATTATTAATCATTTATAACTTGTCGTTTCAATTATTGTTTAAATAATATAACATATTATACAGATGATATTGTGACAATAATTGAATCAAGACTAAAAGACAAATTGCACCCCAAACTTTATACCGTTGTTGATGTTTGCACCCCAAACTGAAAAAGGTGTCTAAGTACACCCCAAACTTTAATTTACTTAACAAAATGCACACTTTCTTCACTTAACCGGTCAAAAATGACCGGCTAAGATTGTAATGTTTATAAGGAGGGGTGTTTAAGTCTTTTCCTTTTTATTTTCTCCAACATTGACATTAAGTCTTCTCTCTCCTCCATTACCAACTTTCTCTCTCTTAAACAACCAGTCATTTCCTCTCTCTCTCAAGGAACAGAGACTGCTTGTGAGGCATTCCACTTTGAAGCACACCTTCCAAAACACTTAGAGCTCATCTTTTTTCCTATTTCCTCACAACTGAAACTCTAAACTGAAACTCTCAAAAATAAACTCTCCCAGTTCAACTGAAACTCTCAGTTAAAGTAAAAAATAGCCGCACAACCCAGTTCAACCACAGAATTCAAGAGCCAAAATTTAACCTTTCCCAGAAATATACCTTCACCAAAGTGGATATAGAAACAATTAAGTCCTCCAAGAACCAAGAACAAACACATTGTTGTATTATAGAAAGAAATCTAATACATACTCGTATTTTATTCCTGATGATGGAACTACAATGATATTGATGCAATAAATTAGGCTTTTCCAATAACTGTACCAAACAAACAGAAGAGTAGAGAGGGGACAGACAATTAACAAAGAAATATATGTTGAAACAAAGTATTTAAAGAGGCAGTTGCATACTATGCAAAGAAAAGAGGGAGGGAAAGAGAGGCGAGGAAGTTTCTTACACAATTTCATTGAACGAGGAATGAAAGTTTTAAGAAAAAGAGAGTTGTCCGACCACCAGTATTCAACTAATATGAACAAATAACTTTCTCTGTTATTAACATGGTGTTTGGTAGAACAGGGGAATATTAGCTAGGATCCGAAAATCAGTGTGAGAGAAATAATACTACTTGGTTAATTGTCGTTCAATGAAATTGTTTTTGTCAAGCTAGTTCTTTGGTCTAGTAACTGTACCAACACCGAAATAATACCGAATTCAACTACTTTTTTCTATGACTGCATGTTTATTAGAGTAGTAAAACGGCATATGGCTGCTACAACATTCATGATCAATTGATTCTTATGCAGATCATTTTTCCTGGAATCAGACAGAAGGATTGAAATTATACGAAGACCCCCGCTCTGAACAACCACTCAATGATCTGGGGAGACTCCGAAAGGTTTGAGATAATACCCATTGCAGAAGCAATCTCTTCCTCATCATTAGAAGCCTTGGCGATTCTGAATAAGGTCTCAATTGACTTATGACTAACATGATCTACGATGTTTGCTTCATCGCCATCTTCTATTAGGCAACAGAGCATAGTCAAGTTCATGGAGGAAAATAATGTGATAATCTCTTCATCAGATTCAAAAAATGATCGGGAAGTGGGACCAAACAAGGCAGAACTAAGAAGTTCTTATAAGCAACCAAATCAAACCAAAAAAATAAGTTCGAGGAAGCAAACAACGCACTGATACTGCAATTGCTTCGAAACAGACACCGCAGTCGCCGCCCCGTACTCGATCGTAGCCTCAAGCTTAGCTCCACCGCCTCCCCACCGCCTTCACCCGTTACCGCTAGACGCCGATCGACCATCGTAAACGATGACGTTCTTTCTCAATTCATGGAATACTCGCTCCGCGTACTCGACCTAGTCTTCCCAGATCGGGTCTTTCCACACCAGAAAACCATTCAAAACCATCCAATACTTGACTTCCAATCCTTAAACTCAACTAAAAGTGTGTCAATTGGCCAAATCGGTTGCCTTGAGATCCTTATCCATGGAATTATGAGCGATATTATCTAATCGGTCCTAAATTTTGGTTCCGAAATCTTTCAACTACCATCGAAAAAGAAAGCCATTTGTGTCGAGGTGTTCGGAGAGAGCGGGTTTGTGGATTTCGGTGGTGAAGAGGAGAGAGAAACTATCGAGAGGTTTGTTTGGTGCAGAGAGGAAAGAGTGAGGTTAGAAATAGAGAAATACCAAGTTTACCCCTCTCTTATAAATATTACAGTCTTAGCCGGTCACTTTTGACCGGTTAAGTGAAGAAAGTGTGCATTTTGTTAAGTAAATTAAAGTTTGGGGTGTACTTAGACACCTTTTTCAGTTTGGGGTGCAAACATCAACAACGGTATAAAGTTTGGGGTGCAATTTGTCTTTTAGTCTTAAATCAATAATATAAGAGATATGATGCAGCAATTACTGTAGTAATAATTGAGTATAGCTGAGTGACTTCTCACGTAAGCATCAATAATCAATACCGTGTGCTACTATGCAACAACGCGTATTACTGTACTTTTACTACTGAGTAGTTCAACAGTTTTAACGGTAACACCTCCGTTGTTATTTTATAGAAAGATAATTTTGTCGTTTTCTAACTACAACAATACTTTCGTTGTGGGGTCCACCAATGATTGTGCCGTCGTACGAATATTCCCCGACAAAAAGAATATTCCCCGACCAAACGAATATTTTATAACAACTTGCGTACTTTGCAAAATTTATAAATATTACCCACAACTATATATTTTATCAAATTTATTCCATAATATTCAAAAATAATAATTATGAAAATTCATCTTTATTTATAAAAACTGGGGTCTTACAATGGGGCCCACAAATGGTTGCGCCGTCATACGAATATTCCCCGACAGCAAGAATATTTCACGACCAAATGAATATTTTTCGACAACAACGAATATTTTATAACCACTTGCTTATTTTGCAAAATTTACACATTTCACTCATAACCAAAGCATTATATCAAATTAACATCTTATTATTCAAAACAATAATTAGAGAAAAATCAATTTTATTAATAAAAAGTTGAGGTCTTACAGGAAATATGTGTTAAATGGACACCAACAACACATTGACTCCTCGCTTATATTGAAACGGTAATCTCACTACAATAAACAATTGATGCATGCGGTAGAAGACGCTACACACAACTATGTATTGTTATATGATAAGCCAAATTGAATCTCAAATAAAAATTAAGGAATTAACTTGAAAATTCTTCAAAGAACCAAAGAAGAGAATAAACCTCACAAGCATATTGAATAATGAATAGTGTATTTTTTTTAATTTAAATAGGTGTAACTCTTATTTATACTAGTTACAAAAACCCTAATTCTAATAGGAATTACAAACCAATTGGGAATAAAAATTCCTATTTTTATAAAGCAATTAGAAACTAATTATGGTAATTAAAACCCCTAAATTTGTTGTTATAATTTTACCCTAATAAAATTATCTAGAATTACAATCTAAATAAATCAAAACCCCCTAGAATCATATTAAATTACCTAAAATAAAATAAAAATAAAATATAATATAATTTGCCTAATATTTTAGAAAATAAAATCTTTTTAAATTTCTGAATTAGCTTGCAAATTGGTTTTTTCTGTTAAGAATTTATGTTGAATCCTTAGCGTTTAAGTCGATAAATTGACCAAAAATTCTGAACCGATTAGTCTGTCGTCACTTGTGCAGGCCAGGTAATAAGCACGTGTAGTAGGATCCAAACCTGCCTAACAAAGTGCTAGAAAAAGGTTGCAGCCTAAAAGTGGAACATACCTTTCACCACTTGCTTCTAGCCTGATAAAAACAAAGATGCTTAATGTTGTTGTCCCCACTATTAATTGTTTGTTTAACTTGTTCCCTACATTTCGAAGAAATCAAACCACTTTAATTTGCCTATGTTATCAATTAGTCTCCACCAGGGTTTACTTCTCAGTCTAAATTAATTTTGTAAAATTCGATCTATATCAAATTGATTTAGGTGAAGGAAATTGATATTTTTATATATTAAAATGATATTTTTATATGAGTTTCTTTTATATAAAGGTACTACCTACTCACTATTTATATGAAAGAGATCATGTAAAAATATCAATTTTTATGTGAAAATATCAGTTCTCTAGATAAATTATATTCTTTTACTTTATTTTTTAAATGTGTGAAAATATATTTTATTCATATTTTTATGACGGAGGAAGTATATGTATATATATAGGCGGTCTTCTTCTTCAATAAATCTTAACCGACGAATTAAAAATGAAACGGCTATAGTGATGATTTTTTTTCGTTACTATAATATATAAAATCGATGACATAATTATGAAGACGATTTAAATCATCGCTATAACTTAAAAAATAATTGTTATAATCGATTCGATTTTAATAAAATTCGCTAGACAAGGAGAGTATGTGTATGTATATCATGGTAAGAAATATGCTGCATATTACTTTATCACGCGTGGCGGATGATTGGGCAGTTTTTGTGGGACACCTCTCAATCATGCACCAAACATTATGATTGGGCCTAATATTAGGTTCGGCCTCGGTGTCATTTAAGGAGTTAAATTATGTCTCTCTCTATATCTATCTAATAAAATACAAATGATTTTGAATTTTTCGCTCACTCAATAAATCATCTTGGCCGTCCAAAGTTTAGGATAAATCTCACCGTCCATACATATATCTAATAAATCTATCTAATAAAATATAAATGATTTTGAATTTCCCGCTCATTCAATAAATCATATTGTTCGTTCAAAGTTTGGGATAAATCTCACCGTCCATACATCTATCTAATAAAATATATCTCTCTATTTATCTAATAAAATAAAAATGATTTTGAATTTATCGCTCACTCAATAAACCATCTAGGCTGTTTAAAATTTAAGATAAATCTCACTGTCTATACAGTGCCGGAGGCACGGGATCCAGCTAGTATATATATATTTACAAAAAGTCTAGGGGGACAGGTTTTGAGCGACCGGCAGGAATTTTTTTTTTTTTTTAAAATGTCTCCCAAATAATTTATAAGATTTATTGGAACAGAAATTTTTACAGAAAAAAGTGTTTTGGATGTCATTTGGATACACGTAAAAAATATGCCTGTACAGTCTGTACAGGCATAAAATTTACGTGTATCCAAATGACATCCAAAACATTTTTTTCTGTAAAAATTCCTGTTCCAATAAATCTTATAAATTATTTGGGAGACATTTAAAAAAAAAAAAAAATTCCGGCCGGTCGCTAGACCGGTCGCTCAAAACCTGACCCCCTAGAAGTGCTCATATATTTATATTTTTAGCGACGCTATATATTGTCCGTCGCTAAAAGTATAGACGACGGTTGTATGACCTAAACCATCGCTGGGTCCGTCATTAAAGAGGAGTGAGCACATGTGAGTAAGATAAAGAGTATGCACTTGATCCTTGCTCTCTCACACTCTCTCTCTCTCTCTCTCTATATATATATATATATACACGGTCCGGATCAAGTGCATACCTCTTATCTTACTCACACGTGCTTACTCCTCTTTAGGCGACGGTTTCGGTCATACAACCGTCGTCTATACTTTTAGCGACAGACAAACATATAGCGTCGCTAAAAGTATAGACGACGGTTGTATGCCCGAAACCGTCGCCTAAAGGGGAGTAAGCACGGGTGAGTAAGATAAGGGGTATGCACTTGATCATTGCTCTATATATATATCCTTATTTTCTTCTTGAGTTAATAGGAACAAAAATATTTTTATTTTGTCCTTCTGATATTATAATTTAAGAAATTTCAAAATTTACCTAATGTGATACATATAATTTAAAAAATAATAAATTTTATAATTAATAATATTTTTAAAATAATTTATAATAATTACAATAGTAAAAATTAAAATATAATTGACTTCAAATAAATAAAATTAGACTCTTTAATAGAAGGAGAAATCAATATCATTTTGTAAGGTTGGATGACCTCATGTGAGTGACATGGAGATATAACAGAAGGAATTTTGTATAGATTCATAACCTAATTTTCTCAATTTATTTATCTTGTTTTCGGGTACCAAAAAAGAAATTAATTATAGCACCATATTAGGCTACAAATGATGAATCCAAAAATGAACAGAAATAACACGTGCAATAAAAAGGAAAGAATTAACATCTACCGGAAATGCTTGAATATATATATATATATATATATATATATATATATATATATATATAGTCTGTTTTGGTGCATACTCTTTTATTTTACATATATGTTCATTATCTTTAGCAATAGATTAAGATCAAGCGACGGTTCGATGCGTCGCTAAAAACAAAAATGGCGATTCTCTGATATACACGATGAACCGAACCGTCGCTCAGTCCGTTTCTAAAGGTGATGAGCAAGGTATATTAAATAAAGGGGTATGCACTTGATCCTCTCCGTGTGTGTAATATATACGGTCCGGATCTTAAGCTTACTCTTTATCTAACATACCTTGCACATCTCTCTTTAGTGATGGACCGGTCGACAATTCGGTCCGTCATTATATATATATATAGAATAGTCGCCTTAACTTTTAGCGACGGACAACATATAGTGACGGGCTGGGCGACAATTCGGTCCGTCGCTATATATAGAACCGTCGTCTTAGATTTTAGCGATAGACAACATATAGCGACAGACAACATATAGCGATAGACAAAACATATAGCGACGGACCGGGCGACGATTCGGTCCGTCACTATATGTTCGGTCCGTCGCTAAAAGCTAAGACGACGGTTCTACATAAAGCGACGGACCGAATCGTCGTCCGGTTTGTCGCTAAAGGGGGGTGAGCTGTATAAGGGGTGAGCTTAAGATTCGGTTCGTCGTTATATGTAGAACCGTCGTCTTATCTTTTAGAGACGGACCGAACATAGCGACGTACAACATATAGCGACGGACCAAACATATAGCGCCGAACCGAATTATCGCCCGATCCGTCACTAAAAAAGGATGAACAAAATGAGTTAAATAATGGGTGACCATATGCTCGTTCTAAGTATCAAGCTATAAGCTGTCCATATCAGTCAGTGAAGGACACTCTTTTTATTTTCAGGTAGCATTCAAATCAATACGACTCCCTAATAAAGAAAACGTTGTAAAGATGATAGATTTTCAGTTCTAACTAATTCAAGTCAATACGACGATCATCGATTGACAGAAATGGAAGAACAGAATAATGAATATCCTCTACCCAATAAATAATTAAGAAATCGAGTTTTTTTTGAAAGCTCTTTTATTTTTTTGTAAAATACAATATAATTTCATAATTAAGTACATCATTATTTGTAGAACCAAGCAAATCGAAGAAATAAACTCAAAAACAAATCCCACATAAAGACCATGCAGGAAACAAGTCTCATAATGAAAGAAATAAATTCACTTAAATGAGAATCGAACTAAAGACATACCTAACTAGCTAAGACCATTTTATTTGGGCTAAAAAAGTAATGTGTCTTCTATTTCATATTATAAAATCATTATTGATTTTTTAAAGTCAACTTAAGATATTTTTAAAATTAAAATTGACATAAATCATGATTTTTTAAAAAAAAAATTAATCAATACAATGATGAATATCGTGAAAATATCTAAAAAATATTACTCATTGTAAATTTTATTATTTCATAATTATTAATGATTATCTAAATTTTAAATTTAAAAATATATCAAATTAACTTCAAAAGTCAATAATGATTTTATAATTTCCAATAACAATTAAAGGCTGTGTAATGAACAAGTCCTATAATTTAACAAGCAAAAGTACAACGTGTGAATAATTCTCACATTATTTTACTTTAATATTATTAAAAATACTTGTGAATAATATTAATGCTACGCATGAATTAAAAGAATGAAATTATTAAAAAAATAAAATAGACGAAAATATAAATTATAATATTCTCACTTGATTTCTGCAATTCAAACGTAAAATTACATTTTTTTTTCTTTGTTTTATGTCACAAATAAGGCATCTACCATAAAATAGCCCAACTAGAAAAGATTAAACTAAAAATAATAATGATGAAGATAACCATGCATGCTATGATGCTAATATTCAATATTTATACTGAAAAGGGGTAAGGAAAAAGAAATAATATTTATATTTCTCCACGTGAAGAATGTGCAATTTTTCTGTACTTTCGAAAAACAAATTAGTTAAACTTAGAAATATTTAACATGCAATAAAATAACACATCCTATTGAAACCCCGAAGCTTCCTGAAACGATGTCGTCACATAATCTCTCACCTCTCTAGCAATCACGTTCCTCATCACATCCCAAAACTCCGCCGGAGAATTCTCTCCCCGCCGTTCCGGCTGCCCACAACCGCCCAACCCCGGCGGTGCCAACGACAGCGCTGTCATTGGGTCAGATTCATCCGGGTTCACATTCATACTCATAGATCCCGACGGACCACACTTTGCATCTCCACCGTCCATTTGTCCCCTCCCTTGATCAACTTGAACTTGAACTCTATGTTGCCGCCTTTTTAACGTAGAGTTCCAGTGGTTCTTAACCGCATTATCGGTTCGACCCGGAAGCAACCGGGCAATGGTGGCCCACCTGTTACCGTACTTGGCGTGGGCCGCCAATACGGTATCGTCCTCAGCTTGAGAAAAGGGCCGGTGCTGTACGGTTGGGCTCAGCTGATTGCACCACCTGAGCCGGCACGATTTTCCGGACCGGCCCTTTATGTGTTTACTTATTAACGACCAATTTCGGGCCCCGTAACGCTCAATGAGTCGGTTCAGGATCTTATCCTCTTCCGCGCTCCATGGGCCTTTAATCCGCTCCGGCTTGTTTACATCCCTCGGATTTTTACCCGATAATGAAGAGTCCGATGATGATGAATCCGATAGAGAAGAATTAACAGATGAACACCTATTGAATGCTTCCATTTTAGAGAGAGAAAGTTTGTGGGTATTTTTTTAGAGAGAGAAAAGGGAGGATTGAGTGTGTTGAGTGAAGTTGAAAGAGGGTGTGGTTTTGGGGGATATATAGAGACAAATAAAGATATAGTTACACTATATGTTTATTTTAGATATATAATAAAATGGGTAGTTTATTTCAACCGTATATAGAAATAAATAGAATTTATATTAAAAAAATTATTTAAAATGAAAATTTTATTAAAAATAATTTGAATTTTATAGGCAAATAGCTACAATTATATAATATCTGCATATCAAAAATTATTTAAAATGTAACTCTATATTATATAAATAAAATTTATTTAGGCGGCTGATATTGCAGAAAGAAAAATGATATCGTTAGAGTAATTATACGTTTAACAACATTTTTATAATTGTTTTAACGACACTTTATAATATTTTATTTTAGCTTTGACAATATCAATTACATTTGTGTATTAAAATATATTATTAATAATTAAAGTTTCTGAAATTAAGATCCGATTATACTGCGTACTTGTATTAATTAGAGATAGTAAGGGTGGTGCATGCACTTGGGGTGCGGCGTTACAACTTTATGGCAAAAAAGAAGAGAAATATGTAGTTGGTTCTAGGAAGCTACCTTTTGTATAGTTGGTAAGGGTTCTAACTAGAACAAGTTCGTGGATAGATGCGCATCCCCAACCCAGTTTCTACATATACATTTTTTTTTTTATTTTGGTGCATATATTTGGGATTTTGTTTCTGACAGAAGATTTTATGGTAATTGATTGTGTTTAGTTTATAAAAGGGAAAAGACAAACAAAAATTTAGCCAAGGCAAAAACTCTAATAAAGGGGGGAGCTTTATATATATATGGGTTGATTAATGGCATGAATTCATTGAACCTGATTTTGAGGTTAAAAAGAAATTAACGCTATTACTTGCTACTTGCTAGTATGATTTATGTTTGTGCAAGGAATCTATAATGTCATGACAAAATGTCTAGAAAGATGAATACAAGTATCCTTGATTGAGATATGAAGGGCTTAGTTATAGCTACATAGGAATATTATTGTATTTACATTTTTGTTTTTGTTAAATAGTAAGGGTATTTTCGAACTAACATAAGCGTCAACCGAGATTAAATTCTTCTTCAAACGATATAAAAGACACCCTCTATATCGGCCTGGTGCATTCGGGAGATTTTCTCCTGGATGTTGAACCCAGGTTTGAATCCAGGTGAATATAGTATATAAATTTATTTTTTTGGTATTCGTCAACCTTAAATCTCGACTAATCCATAATCGAGTTACGATCATAAGGGGAGAGCTCTCCCTAGGGGTGTAAACGGATATATACGGATTCGAAAACAATAGTATATGTATCCGTATCTGTTTATTTGCGGATACCTTTAAACCGAATATGGATAATATCCGTTTTTTTCGAATACGAATAATATTCGTTTTATTTTCGAATACGGATACGGATGAATACAAATTTTTCGGTTACCATTTACAGCCCTCACTATAACTAGAATAAAAAAAAGTAACGAGTCTTAAAATATAGTTTATTAATGAATGAATGCTAATTTATTTATTTTTAATAAATATTTAAATACAATAATCAATGTTCTAAATTACAATTCAAATAAGTTTTCATCATTTTTGAAATCTTAAATTTTAAAATGAATGCTCTACACCCGAAAAATCATAAACGTGAATTAATTATTCAACCCCTTCTAGATTAATTTTAAATTAATTTGGACTTAACACATTTTAACAATAAAACTATATTGTTCATTGTTCCCGCCTATCAACATTGCAAGTAAGTTTTGAAAGTAAAAAACTTATAACAAGCTAATAAATATACTTTTGTTCTTCTAGTATATAATTTTCTTAGTAAATGATACATTTAAGATATTTTAACTTTATAATAGTAAAAATCTATTAACTATACTTAAAATCAATTTATTTCAGTTTATTAATATTAGAATAAAAGTGTTATTTCCTACTTTTTAGAAGTGAAATGATATATATTTTTAAAATAATTTTTATATGATAGTGAAAACTAATTGTTATATAAGGAATGTCACTTTAAGAAAATTATTTTGTTTATTATCTAATAATTAGTATATATATATAAGTAATTTGGATATATACGTATCTAAATCCGGATATCCGCTATTTGTCGGATATATTTACGGTCGGATGTTAAACGAATAAGAATACGTCTATATCCGTATCTGTTTATTTGTGGATATCTTTAAACCAAATACAGATATATCATTTTTTCTGAATACGAATAATATTTATTTTTTTCGAATACGGATGCGGTCCATGCGGACGAATACAAATTTTTTTGTTACCATTTACAGCCCTAGTTCTTCCTAATAGCTTTTTTTCATTCACAAGACTCGAACTGGAGACCTTAGTTAAGGGATACAGAACTCCTTCCACTCGACCCAATGAATATTGATAATATAGTATATACGCGTGATAAGAGAAAAAGAGTTTTAAAAGTTTCATGTATTTGATTATTATATTGAATCATTTTGAATAAAATGAAATTTTAGCATTCATCCTCCAAAAATGTCATCCGTACATGTAGTATGTAGTGACACATAAATTTCACATGTTTTATATGTGGAACTGACAATATAGTTGTTTAACTGTTGGGTTAACCAATATGAATTTGAATCAAATGAGTTGGTTAACTATTTTTATTTATTTAAGTGGGTAAAATTTGGACTCATATTTCTAAAAAAGAAATATAATCCCAAACCGATTAATCATTTTTCAACTAATATTTCAAATAATTACTTAATATAAACAAAGATATTAAGTGATGATGCAAACACTTGATAGTGGGGTCATTTAACTGACAACAACTACTGTTAGTGGCGATATATCAAGTAATAGGTATATTTTTGACACTCCCAAAATAGGTCCACACAACTCATTTTGTATCGCCAAAATGCATACTACAGAATTTAAATACAGATTTTCCTATTTACAACTATTAAATTGTCTTGAAAAATACGACAACACACATATTGTGAGTTTCAATACAAATATTATATCGTATCTAGTACGACAATATCCACACTCAACTTAAATTCTTAATACACTTATTGTCACACTATTTTATAATGTATTAATATACTTCTACAGTTTCAAACCATCACTCCATTCCCCGGCTAGTTTCAACTACATTCTTATTTTCTGAGAATAATAATGGAAAATAGCCCAGTAAAGAATATTATGACTAAGATAATAAAGAATAAATTATCTACAGTCTTTAACAATGTTAAATCAGAGATTTAAAGATAGTATAAGTTTTCAACGATAATTGCAGCGAAACAAACAATCCATTAGAAGAGTCAAGTAGAGCATGATGTCTACTATCTTCTACGATTTAAAAGTATTTCATCAATATTTTATCCCTGTAATACCAATCAATATTTCATGTTCATAATTATGCAAATCAACAGTTTATCTTTGCACTACGGGCCAAAGATATTCATTCGTATCACCAGTGGTTATGATCATGCCAAACACCGATTTATCTTTGCATTATATGCTAAAGAGAACTTTCACCACAAGACTTTATATGTAACACCAAAGGTCATGATTATACCAGTGCACAATTCCTAGTCATAATCATACTAATCAACAGTTCATATTTGCACTACATGTCAAAGATAACTTTTCGCCACAATTTAAGTATGATGATATAAAGAATGAATAAAAATTGTTGGGTATAACATGAATTCTTATCTGATTTGGATTTAGGTATTATCTAGAATTTATTTTGGTTTAGGAAAGTTATCTTTTCTAACTATACTCAATTTAGTATTTCTAATATTATTTGGTTATGGATTTTTCTATGGCCTATAAATATAGTTGCTAGAATTTTGGAGAAGAGACATTCAGAAACATTCTAAGAATTCTCATAATTCTCTCTCTTTATCTTATACTTTTCATATATTTATTTAGTGGATTTCTTCTGTCTTCTCCGTAGTTTTTCCCTATTTGGGTTTCCACGTAAAACATTGTATTATTGATGTATTAAAATTATGTACTGTAAGTGCACAGTGTCTAATTGAAGAACTAGCAAGTACAGGTCGAACCTACAGAGACTAGATTAATTTTAATGTTTCCTTAATATATATTTTAGGCGAATTAGAAATAAAGATTGAGAATTAATTAACTAGAATATGAAAACAATTAATGAGAAAACAATCTAGGAATCTGAATCCACTAAATAATAAACATAACATATAATTCAATCTCTTCTATTTTTATAACTCAAATTATGATTTTGATCTCCCTTCCCTTTAATTTAGTAATTTACAATTAACGTGGTCAAACATAGACTATGAAAATTTAAGGATTAACTATAACCCATCAAAACTTCTTTGAGCAATCATGGATTATGAAAAACTCATATCTTAACAATAATATATCAAAACCTCTTAATTAATTTAAAATCACATAAGAACTATAAAACGAAGGTATTTCAATATCGAAACATGAAGGCAAAATTAATTAAACATAAAAGCATAAATATTAGAAGAGATAAAAAATATTATCACGAATAATTATTTAATTTCATCTTCATCCTAGATATAAAAAATTAACTAGACATGAAAATAAATAAATTAACTAAAATAAAGAAGAAGTAGAAGATTGAAAATAAATAAGAAAACTCCCTTTATTCACGATCATCCAACAAGCGTACAATGAAACGTAATTTAATTTATTCCTACTCCTAACCTAAAGTAATACAATACCTCCTCCTTCTCTCTAAAACAAGAAACCTATTTATAGGGAAAATAACTTTGAACCCTAATTTAGATTCATTGAACTTGGACATTTTTGTTCCCTTTCCATGTAGGTTTCAACTTCCTAGTGGCAATCAACTTCTCAAAAAGATCTTCTAGATAAAGAGATCTTATAGATTGACTTTTCTTTCTCTCGTTCGATTTGACTTGCACACTAAGATTGTTCAACCTCTTTCCTTCTCCTTGTCAGATTCTTCTTGGACAATCCTTATTTGAATAAGAGCATTAAATATCGCTTGATCACCAAGATTTTGACTTTATTGCAACAAATATTAAATCTTATATAATAAAATAAAACATATTAATTTAATAAACTAATATAATTAAAATGACAAAATTAGGGATAATTAAATGTGTGAATTACGTGTTTATCAAATACCCCCATATCTAGCTTTTGCTCGTCCTCGAGTAAAATAAATAAAAATAAAAATAAAAATTACATTACCCCATTTTCGTAGGAAACACGAGTCTTTAAACTCCAAGGTTACCCCAAGTAGACGAGTTGTGTCTCGTGAGGGTTTGCAGTGAATATTCCCACAAAATTTAAAAATATTTTTGGATTCAACAAATTATGAAATTGAAAGAAAGCTTCTAAATATTTATGGGCATTATACATAAGCAAGATTAAATTCAAAATCACACTTTCACCTTATCAAAAATACTCGATCTTCATTTTAGACATCATCCTTCATTAAATCAATTTCATGTGATGCATGCATGTGTATGTGTTGTAACTCTTAGTAGGGATTTTTACCATGAAAATCAAGCAAACTCTTTTTTTCTTTGTCTTTCTTTTCACCATTTTTTTCAATTTTGATTCTTGACTCGTGCAATGTCTCATTTTCTTAGGCTTTTCAGAGTTACCCATGTAGAACGAGCATTGGACAAATGACTACCAAACCAGATGGCTTTAGGGCACTAGGTGTAGAGACACCCCTAAGAATTTACTAACTCGAGTAACAAAGGCCACAAAATTAGACTAGTCAAGCTGCTTTTATCCATCACACTTTTTAGCGTCAATATTGATGCTTCCCGAGGCTTGGATACCCAGTTATTTCGTTTAATGGACATTGAAGCAATTATTTATTCCTTTTCTTCTTTTTTTTAACTTTTCTCAACTTCATTTTTTTTCATTATTTCTTCTTCTTCTTTTTTCTTCTTTTTTTTTTGAAATAACTCGAATCATGGTTTATACCCACAACTAAGAATTAGTGCAAACGTGAAGTGCAAAAATGCTTGTGAAATTAATTTTAAATTCAGATGGTGTTTTGAACTAAGATTTCGCATCTTATCAAAAATTCAAGAGTTCTAAATCTTTCAATCTCACTCATGCGTTTTGCTCCATAAACACTTATTAGAATTAACTCAATTCATAAAAAGTCAAAAAAAAATTTTAATTTTAAAATTTTTTTTGTTTTATTTTTCGTAAAAAGAAAAAAAATCTAATACAAACAAACTCCCCCATACCTAAATCATGCATTGTCCTCAATATATGCAAATGAAGAAAAGAGAACAAAGATGTGAAAGAATTGTACCTTGTATGCGGGGCATTTGTTCTACAAGAAAATGTGGTGAGAAAGAAAAAAAATGTACATATCTACGAATTTTATAAATCATAAAAATTATGTGACTAAAAATGAATGTTACACATAGATAAGTGAGTATGAACTTTTCATTAGTTTCAGGAGGTCTAGGAAATTGAAAATAGTCAGAATTTTCATCATAGTTTTGCTTAAAATTTACCTCAAGAAAACTTTCACTAACATGTTCAAATGATGGAAGAATTGTTTCAAATACATGTTCTAGTTTAGTTTAATTATTTGTAGTGGATCTCAACAGCTCATTGACCTTATCTAAATATTCAGATTCATTCCAATTTTGGTCAAGGTGATTTAAAAAAAAATTAATTGGATCTTTTTCAATCAAGAGTCTATTTTCAATTATTTCTTGGGTCTTTGACAACTCTTGGATCATGTTTACTTTAATGGGCTGGTCCAAAAAATCACTAGGTGGGTTTTTAGGAATAAGTCTTTCAGGGTATGGAGTTTTAGGCTTATAGACTTTTTCAACAGACTCATCAAATGCAACATGATCAATTTTAGGCATAGACTCATAATTTGAAGACTCCTCAAATACGTTTAACTCAAATTGTGCATAATAGAATATAAAATTTTCACTTTCCTCATCATTTTCACAACCATCAAGATTTTCAAAATTAACCTCAGAGTTACTAGAAAATTCACCCACCTCTTGTTCATTTATTATGGTGGCTAATCGACTCATTTGAATTTCTATACGAGATATATTTTCCATTAAAACTTCCGTAGTTTTCTCCAGGGCACTAAGTCTTTCCTCTTCTTCATTTGATAATTCTTGTGGATATTGAGGTTCTAGATTCGAATATGAATATGGATATGGATATGGATATGGATTTAGATAAGGATTTTCATAAGTTGGAAAAAATTGATTTACTTGGTGTGCATTAAAATTTTCATAGGGTTCTTGATTCCAAGTAAAATTATTATTTCAACTATAATAAGAATCCATTTTTCCACAAATCACAAAACAAATAGACAACTAAACACGAAGGTCGCACACCAAAAAAAATTATATAAAAAAACAAAAAACTAAAATACTTTTTTAATTTTTTTTAAAATATGGAGATACGAAGTACCGAAGAAAGCGCAGCAACAAAATCTTTATCTTTTCGCTACTTCGATCCACTTCAATAATCCTGAAAAAAAATTAAAACTAATTCGAATAAATAAAAATTACTGAATAAAAAATTAATTCTAGTCCCCGACGCCAAAAACTTGATGTGTTAAAATTATGTACTGCAAGTGCACAGTGTCTAATTGAAGAACTGGTAAGTCTAGGTCGAACCCACAAAGACTAGATTAATTTTAATGTTTTCTTAATATTTATTTTAGGCGAATTAGAAATAAAGATTGAGAATTAATTAACTAGAATATGAAAACAATTAATGATGAAACAATCTAGGAATCTGAATCCACAAAATAATAAACATAATATATAATTCAATCTCTTCTATTTTTATAAATCAAATTATGATTTTGATCTCCCTTCCCTTTAATTTAGTAATTTACAATTAACGTGGGCAAACATAGACTATAAAAATTTAAGGATTAACTATAACCCATCAAAACTTCTTTGAGCAAGCATGGATTATGAAAAACTCATATCTTAACAATAATCTATCAAAACCTCTTAATTAATTTAAAATCACATAAGAACTATAAAACGAAGGTATTTCAATATCGAAACATGAAGGCAAAATTAATTAAACATAAAAGTATAAATAATAGAAGAGATGAAAAATATTATCACGAATAATTATTTAATTTCATCTTCATCCTTGATATAAAAAATTAACTAGACATGAACACAAATAAATTAACTAAAATAAGGAAGAAGTAGAAGATTGAAAATAAATAAGAAACCCCCCTTTATTCATGATCCTCCAACAAGGGTACAATGAAACGTAATTTAATTTATTCATACTCCTAACCTAAAGTAATACAATACCTCCTCTTTCTCTCTAAAACAAGAGACCTATTTATAGAGAAAATAACTTTGAACCCTAATTTAGATTCATTGAACTTGGACACTTTTGTTCCTTTTCCATGTAGGTTTCAACTTCCTAGTGGCAATCAACTTCTCAAAAAGATCTTCTAGATTGACTTTTCTTTCTCTCGTTGGATTTGACTTGCACACTAAGATTGTTCAACCTCTTTCCTTCTCCTTGTCAGATTCTTCTTGGACAATCCTTATATGAATAAGAGCATTAAATATCGCTTGATCACCAAGATTTTGACTTTATTGCAACAAATATTAAATTTTACAAAATAAAATAAAACATATTAATTTAATAAACTAATATAATTAAAAGGATAAAATTAGGAATAATTAAAAGTATGAATTACGTGTTTATCAATTATTATCTTTATCCTTCTATGATCATTTATCATGTTTTTCATAGTTTTTCATAACAATCTGGTATCAGAGCTTGGTTATTATCAATCCATATATACTATGGCGTTGAGTTTGACTTCATCAACGAAATTCGATATTGACAAATTCGATGGGAATATTAGTTTCAATCTTTGGCAGGTTCGGATGAAGGCTGTTCTTATTCAGCAAGGCTTAAACAAAGCTATTGTAGGGAAGCCAATGAAGCCTGAAGATATGTCTGATACGGATTTGGAGACAAAAAAAGCTAGTGAGATGTCTGAGTCAGAATGAGAAACTATAGATAATAAAGCACTTTTGGCAATTCAATTGTGTCTTTCGAATGATGTGTTGCAAGAGGTGTTAGCAGAAACTACAACTGTTGATTTGTGGAAGAAATTATGTCTATCTATTTGACAAAGACCCTCACTAATGGATTGAGACTTAAAGACCATCTTTACACTTTGTATATGTTAGAAGGTACTCAAATCAAATCTTATATCACCCAGTTTAATTCAATTATAACTGGGTTATAATATATTAATTTTAAGATTGATGATGAAGATCAAACCATATTGTTGTTAGTCTCATTACCTCCTTCATATAAGCACTTTAGAGACACTATGATCAATGGTAGAAACACTATCTCAATTGAGGATGTTAAGACGAATCTTATTAGTAAACAAAAACTAGATTCTGAACTGAATTTGGGAAAAGTGACGATCAAGGTGTTGGATTATTTATCAGAGGAAGGTCAGTTGAGATAAGTTCAAAAGATGGCAGTACACACATATCAAAATCTCGGAAAGAATTTCAGCTATAACTATTGTCATATAAAGGGGAATATAAAACCTAATTGTCCGAAGTTAAAAAATTAAAGAACATATAGGAGACAATCATGGTTAAATTCATAGTGGACAGAATATGCAGAACCATCAGAAGCAAGGGATAAGAAAGCCTGCTCAGGCTAGTGTTGCTGAGGATAATGAGGATCTTCTGTTTGTAGTTGATGACAGAGAAAGACTTAGAAGTAACTGGATTTTGTATTATGTGTGTTCTTATCATATGTGTCCTACTCGTGATTTGTTATCTATATATGAACCGTTTGATGAAAATAATTCTAAATGTAAAGCAATTGAAATTAGTATAATTAAAATTAAGATGCATGATGGCATAATCGGGACATTTTCAAATGTTAAACATGTTTCAGGTTTAAAGAAGAATCTCATATCTTTGGGTACACTAGAATAAAATAGGGGTAAGTACACAGCTGAAGGTGGAGTTATGAAGATTAGCATAGGCTCTCTTGTGTTGATGAAACTAACCAAGGTCGGTACTTTATTTAAGTTAGAGGGTACTACAATTATAAATTTGGTTGCAATTTGTTCTTTAGTTATTGTAGATGGCACCACCAGGTTGTGGTATATGAGATTAGGGTATATGAGTGAAAGAGGCTTGGATTCTTTGAGAAAGAGTGGTCTTTTGTGTAAGACCCCAACTTTTATGAATAAAGATTTAATTTTCTCTAAATATCATTTTGAGTAATATGGTGTGGATTTAATATAATGTTATAGTTGTGGGTAATATTTACAAATTTTACAAAGTAAGCAAGTTGTTATAAATATTCGTTTGGTCGGAGAATATTCGTTTTATCAGGGAATATTCGTACGACGACACAATCATTGGTGGACCCCACAACGAAATTACTGTCGGAGTTAGAAAATGATAGAAATAACTTTTTATTAAAAAAATGGCAAAAATTTTATCGCTAACTATTGAAATATCAGGTGATAAAAGTACAGTAATACGCATAGTTGCATAGTAGCACACGGTATTGTACAGTATCTTTGATTATTGATGCTTACATGAGAAGTCACTCAGTTTTATTCAATTCTTTTCACAATAATTGTTGCATAGTATCTCATGTTATTGATTCAATTATTATCACAATATTTTATATTTTTTAAATCAGTAATTGAGACGACAAAGTTATTCATATTATTATTTGCAATATTGACGATGTCTAGAAAGTTCTGTTGAGGAAAGGGGTTTGGTCACCTAATTGCGCGCCAATAAAGAGAAATCCTTATCGAAAAGCCCCCTCTTTCCTAGGAATGATCTAATTGTTAATATTATGAGTTATAATATTAATGATGAATGTTATTAAAAATGTATTTTGTAAAGCCTAGTGAATTGAGATAATTAGAGGGGTATTTTATGAAGTATTTGTTGTAAATTTTGTTTATTACATGGACCCCCCACTTACTCATTTTTTAAAATCAACGGTAGAAAGTTTTATATATGTTAGTATATATATAGGTATTATATATATAGGGAAAAATATATGTACACAGCTGTGTATTACATAGTAGGCTATGGCGATGGTTTTTTGGGCTATAGCAACGGTTTCACCCTTCGTCATAGCTATTCTGAGCTATGGCGACAGTTTACCGTCGCTATAGTCCAAAAAATCTGTCGCCATAGCCCTACTGTGTAATACACAGCTGTGTATATATATATATATACACTGTCCGGATCAATTGCATACCCCTTATCTTACTGACCCGTGCTCACCCTCCTTTAGCGAAGGACCTGGCGATGGTTCGGTCATACAACCGTCGTTTATACTTTTAGCGACGCTATATGTTGTCCGTCGCTAAAAGTATAGACGATGGTTGTATGACTGAAACCGTCGTCGGGTCCGTCGCTAAAGGGGGGTGAACACAGGTGAGTAAGATAAGGGGTATGCACTTGATCCTTGTTCTCTCTCTTTATATATATATATATGTGTGTGTGTGTGTGTGTGTGACGTGTGTGTAATGGTGTGTGTGAGTGGGTGAACTGATGTGTGTAGTGATGATGGAAGATATATATATATATATATATATATATATATATATATATATATATATATTAGAAGTTTTTTTTATTAGATTATAAATAGAATATGTTATATTTTATTTAAAGTTTTCGTTTTATTAGAATATTTTATTTCATAGTGTTGTATAGTAAATCAATTTTTTCGCCGATTCAGTCGTCCGTGAAGGTTTTACTGTACGTCCGTGATTTTTTAAATTCAAATAATATCATGTCATTCTCCTATAAATAGTACGCTTAGTTAGAATTGAAAATCACATTAGAATCAAAGAATTCTTCTTCTATAATATTAAGCGTATTTCTTTAGAGTTTAAGGAAGTTTTGAGTGTAGAAAATAATGCAAGTATTCTTCAAGAATATCCCCGCCCTACCAATCAAAAATACTCTCCTTTTAAGGTAAGGGATATTATTTTTGTTCAATATTCATAAGAAATAACATTTTCTTCCATACTTTGTAGTATATAAATAATATTATTTCGTTTCAGATTCTGAATTCTACACTCATTTTGTTAAGTATTGCTTCTATACTCCTTGAAATTAGTAGAATATCTTTGAAATTTACGCATCATCTAGTATCGTTTCACATGGATATTTTTCTGAATATTCTTATTAAAATTTAATCTTTTCATGCCGGGGTACTATTCACCCAGAAAATTAATTTCTTTTCTTTTCAAATTATTTTTAATACATGAATATTATTCTTGAATTTTACTCCACAAAGTAATTTTCATGTTGACAATTTGGACATTTTTAAACTTTATATAAATTAAAAATCTTTAATATTTATCCTTGATTTCGTTTGATTGATGCTTATATCATTGTCATCATCCTCATACTTATATTGTGATAAAAGTCATCTTTGGCTCATAGTGCATAGATGGACTGTTGATTGGTATGATTATAACGATGTATCGATATAATCATGACCATTGGTGATAATACGAATATCCTTGGACCATAACACATAAATGATTCGTGGATGCGATAATAATGAATATCTTTGGCCAGTAGTGCATGGATAATTCAGTGATGTGGATTATTTATTGAGTTGAGTTCAGCGATAAAATTGATGATAAATTTTTAAATCATAGAAGATAGTAGATATCATGCTCTACTTAACTCTTCTAATGGATTGTTTGTTCCGTTGCAGTTAAACTTGTTGTCTACTGTATTTTATCAGTTTAAAATTGTTGAAGGCTAACGATAATTTATTCTGCATTATCTTAGTCATAATATTCTTTACTGGCTAGTTGAGCTCACCCTTTGCTTTCATTGTTCTCTTCAGGAAATGATAATATAACTGGGACTAGTCGGGGAACGGAGTGATGGTCTGAGATGGTGGCTATAGTAGTCCTCACTATTTTATAAAATAGTGTGATAAAAATTATAATGAAGACTCTATTTGAGTTTGGATATTGTCTACGAGACAATATTCGTGTTTAAACTCTCAGCTTATGTATTATTGTATTTTACACGATAGTTGTATAATTAAGTTTGTATTTGAATTTTGTAGCATGTATTTGGCGACTCAGAATGGGTTATGTATACCTATTTTGGGGGCGTCACATTTTGTCTGGACAGAAAATAGGAAAGTTGAACTTTTATGAGCATTGTGTCTTGGGGAAGTAGAAACGATTTAGTTTCAAGAGTGCGGTTCATAAAACAAAGGGGACTTTGGACTATATTCATTCAGATCTTTTGGACCCTTCACGAGTTCCTTCAAAAGGTAGCGGTGCACATTATCTGTTAACCTTCATTGATGATTATTCCAGGAAAGTTTGGGTCTACTTCTTGAAACATAAAAATGACATTTTTGTTACTTTTAAACAGTAAAAGACTTTGGTTGAGAAGCAAACATGAAATCAGATTAAAAGGTTCATAATAGATAATGGCCTTGAGTTTTTTTGAGACTGAGTTCAATGAGTTCTGCAAGAATGAAGGTTTTTTTAATCACCGTAAAGTAGTGAAGACACTGCAGCAGAATGGAGTGGCAGAACGGATGAACAGAACCTTGATAGAGAATTTCAGATGCATGTTGTTAAATGCAGGTTTAGGCAAAGAATTCTGGGCTGAAGTAGTGAACACAATTTCTTTTTTGGTGAATCGTTCTCCTTACACCACTATAGAATGTAAGACCTCTGAAGAGGTTTGGTCATGTAATCCTACATATTATTCATCTCTTAGGGTATTTGGTTGTCCTGCATATGCATATGTGAATGATGAAAAACTCAAATCTAGAGCCAAGAAATGCATCTTTCTTGGTTATGGCTCTGATGTGAAGGGTTATAGAGTTTGGTGTGCTGATCAGAAGTCAACAAAGGTCATCATTAGAAGAGATATTACTTTTGATGAATTCGATATATTTCATAAGAACAACGAATCCTCTGTTCCTTGTATTGATACTTTTGATAATGTTTGTAAGACCCCGAATTTTATGAAATAAAAGTATTCAATTTTTCTATTTAGTAAATAGATTAAATTGATAAAAGTTTAAAGTTAAGGGTAATATATGTAAAATTTTTAAAATAAGCAAGTGGTTATAAAATATTTGTTTGGTCGTGGAATATTCTTGCTATCGGGGAATATTTGTACGATGGCGCAACCTTGTGTGGGCCCCATAATGAAAAGCGATTGGATGAAGAAAATGACAAGTATGAGTTTTTTAAAAATAACGGTGTAGTTGTTACCGTTAACACTGTTGGAATACCTGGTGGTTAAAACACATTAATACGCGGTGTTGCACAGTAGCACACGGTATTGCACCAGTTATTGATTCATACGTAAGAAGGCACTACTCAATAACTGATAAAGTAATTACTATTCAATATTTTATTTTATTGATTCAATAATTGCTACGTTGATATTTTATATTATTATTGTTTCAATAATTGTCATTGCACAATATTTCTCATTATCAGATCAATAATTCATATTATTTGAATAATATTATTAGATAGCATTATTGACAATGTCTAAGAAAGTTCTGTCTAAGGAGAGGTTTGGTCACCTAATTGTGCGTCAGTAAGGAGAAATCCTTATTGGAAAGCCCCCTCTTTCCTGGGAACGACCTGGTTGTCATTATTGTGATTCTGTAATATTATTTGTGAATAATTAATTATTGATTTATATGATAAGAAAAATATTTATTTATATGGATATAAGTGGAAGAGTTTTTAGAAAATTGACAATTGTTGAAAACTGATATTTTATCTTTTCTGATAAAATAATTTATTTAAATATATTATTATTTATAATAATATAATAATGGTGATATTTTTACAATGAATGTGTGATAAATGAATAAATGAGGAGGAATAGTATTTCTGTTACAATAAATGTTAAAAACATGTTAAACATGTTGGTAGACCCCATTTTTGATTGAAATTTGATTATAGCCTGCAAAATCGTCCTTATGTAGATTTCGGTCAATTTCTGTTTAGAATTTGGAAAAACTTAAAGCTACAAAGTTATAGAGAATTAAATTTCCTATGGAATGGACATAAGATTTGAATTTTTCTGATAAAAGTGCTATTTATTATGAATTATTAAAGTTCTGAAATATTGGGTCTGAATTGATTTTGTTACAAAAAAATACTTAAAACATGTTTTTCATTTTTGTGGGCCCCACTTGCATGTGGTAAATGATGAATTCAGATGGTAAGGTGTGCGTAGGAAATTAAAATTAAAATATTAATATTTTCTTAAATTTTATGCTTTGGTGTTCTAAGTATTTTTTTATAAATAGAGTGCTTAGGTTAGAATTGAAAATCACACCAGAAACTGAAGTTTTTTCTCTCTATATTATCGAGCATATTTTTGTGAATATTTAGATTTTTTTAGTGTTGCTATACGGTGCAAGTTTCTTTCAATATTATATCCGATATTTCAGTCAGAAGTACTATCCTTTTGAGGTAAGAGATGTTATTTTTCGTAAATGATGTTATTTTCTTTAATATCATTATACCAAAATATTGATATGAGTTTTATTGTGAAATTTTTGCCTTTTCGTGTCGAAGTTACTATTCATGTATACGGTACTATTCACGTATACGGTACTATTCACGTATATGGTACTATTTATAAATACAGAGCACTATACACGAAGTTACTATTCATGAGTTACTATTCACGACAAAATTGATTTTTTTTCTGACAAAATTATCGTTGATTTATAAATTTTACTCTTGAAATTAAATCCATATTTTGATTATATTATTTTTATTATCATATATAATATTTTTATAATTCTGTTGATGAATTTCTCTTTGACTTGAGTGTAAAGATGAATTGTTGACTGGTATGATCATGACCATTGAATTTATAATTAATATCTTTAGCTTAAGTGCAAAGGTGAATTGATCAACATGGTTGTAATTATTGTTTATATAAATTCTGAAATGATTATATATTTCTTTGAGATATTAATATCTTTGGCCCGTAGTGCAAAGATGATCTGTTGTTGAATATCTTTGGTCTGTAGTACAAAGATGAACTGTTGATGAATATCTTTGGCCCGTAGTGCAAAGATGAATTTATTAGTATGATTATGAACAGGAACTGTGATTTGGTATAACCATGATCTTTGATCCCAAGTCCGGAAAAAATCTTGGGTCAAATCCCAAGTCCGAATCGAATCAAATCTATCAAAATTATTCCTCAAACTACTGGCCGAATTGTATCTTCTTGGGTCAACTTAGCCCACCACAGGCTAACCCAAAAGGTCATAACTTGAAGGACTATTGGTAGTAACTTATTTCCTTATATGCAGACAAATTTTTCCCCTATCTTTCGATGTGGGATTGGGGTGTTAATTGTTTTTGGCGGAGATCGAGGAATAGAACTAGGAAGGGAGAGATGAGCAAATCCTTCACTAGTATGTCCTACCTAAGCTGAATTTTCTTACTTAAGTTGACAAATTGTGATATGTCAATTAACCATTGTTTCGAAGCTGTATTCTAGAATGATATCTAAAATACAGGAGATGAGCAATGGAGAAATCATGATGACCGGGGAGATAGAATCTGAAATGAAAGCAAGGCATTCTCAACTCTTCGAAATACCAGGTACGTAAATTTCGGGGACGAAATTTCATAAGAAGGGGAGATTGTAAGACCCCGAATTTTATGAAATAAAAGTATTCAATTTTTCTATTTAGTAAATAAATTAAATTGATAAAAGTTTAAAGTTAAGGGTGATATATGTAAAAATTTTAAAATAAGCAAGTGATTATAAAATATTCGTTTGGTCATGGAATATTCTTGCTGTCGGAGAATACTTGTACGACGGCGCAGCCTTGTGTGTGCCTCATAATGGAAAACGATTGAATGAAGAAAAAGACAAGTATGAGTTTTTTTAAAAATAACGTCATAGTTTTTGCCGTTAACACTATTGGAATACACGGTGGTTAAAATACAGTAATACGCGGTGTTGCACAGTAGCACACGGTATTACACTAATTATTGATTCTTACGTAAAAAGGCACTACTCAATAATTTTTACAGTAATTACTGTTCAATATTTTATTTTATTGATTCAATAATTGCTACATTGATATTTTATATTATTGTTGTTTCAATAATTTTCATTGCACATTATTTTCCATTATCAGATCAATAATTCATATTATTTGAATAATATTATTAGATAACATTATTGGTAATGTCTAAGGAAGTTCTGTCTAATGAGAGGTTTGGTCACCTAATTGTGCGCCAGTAAGGAGAAATCCTTATTGGAAAGCCCCCTCTTTCATGGGAACGACCTGGTTGTCATTATTGTGATTCTGTAATATTATTTGTGAATAATTAATTATTGATTTATATAATAAGAAAAATATTTATTTATGTGGATATAAATGGAGGAATTTTTAGAAAAGTGACAATTATTGAAAATTGATATTTTATCTTTTCTGATAAAATAATTTATTTAAATATATTATTATATTATAATAATATAATAATGGTAATATTTTTACAATGAATGTGTGATATATGAATAAATGAGGAGGAATAGTATTTCTGTTACAATAAATGTTAAAAACATGTTAAACATGTTGGTGGCCCCTATTTTTGACTGAAATTTGATTATAGCCTGCAAAATCGTTCGTATATGGATTTCGGTCAATTTTTGTTTAGAATTTAGAAAAACTTAAAGCTACAAAATTGTAGAGAATTGAATTTACTATGGAATAGACATAAGATTCAAATTTTTCTGATAAAACGACTATTTATTATGAATTATTGAAGTTCCGAAATATTGGGTCTCAATTGATTTTGTTACAAAAAAAATACTTAAAACATGTTTTTCATTTTGGTGGGCCCCACTTGCATATGGTAAATGCTGAATTCAGATGGTAAGATGTGTGTAGGAAATTAAAAATAAAATATTAATATTTTATTAAATTTTTTGCTTTGGTGTTCTAAGCATTTTTCTATAAATAGAGTGCTTAGGTTAGAATTGAAAATCACACCAGAAACTAAAGTTTTCTCTCTCTATGTATTATCGAGCGTATTTTTGTGAGTATTTAGATATTTTGAGTGTTGCTATACGGTGCAAGTTTTCTTCAGCATTATATCCGATATTCCAGTTAGAAGTACTATCCTTTTGAGGTAAGAAATGTTATTTTTCGTAAATGATGTTATTTCCTTTAATATCATTATACCGAAATATTGATATGAGTTTTATTGTGAAATTTTTGTCTTTTTGTGTCGGAGTTACTATTCACGTATACGATACTATATACGTATATGGTACTATTCATGTATACGGTACTATTTACGAATATAGAGTACTATACATGAGTTACTATTCACGAGTTACTATTTATGAGGTACTATTCACAACAAAATTGGTTTCTTTTTCTGATAAAATTATCGTTGATTTATGAATTTTACTCTTGAAATTAAATCCATGTTTTGATTATATTGTTTTTATTATCATATATAATATTTTTATAATCCTGGTGATGAATTTCTCTTTGACTTGAGTGTAAAGATGAATTGTTGACTGGTATGATCATGACCATTGAATTTATAATTGAATATCTTTAGCTTAAGTGCAAAGGTGAATTGATCAATATGGTTATAATTATTGTTTATATAAATTCTGAAATGATTATATATTTCTTTGAGATATTAATATCTTTGGCCCGTAGTGCAAAGATGATCTGTTGTTGAATATCTTTGACATGTAGTGCAAAGATGAACTGTTGATGAATATCTTTGGCCCGTAGTGCAAAGATGAATTTATTAGTATGATTATGAACAAGAACTATGATTTGGTATAACCATGATCTTTCATGTTTCAGGTAAACACAGGTGACGAAAATTATCTTCGTCTTGGGTGCAAAGAGAAATTTAGAACCACAATTAGGATTATGAGTTATTCAAATGATTGTGGATAAGAACTGTTGATTGATGTTACAGGGACAAAATATTGTTGGTGAAATTTTAACATGGAGATGATAATAGACTTTATGGTCTATTTGACTCTTCTAATGGATTGCTCGTTCTGCTGCAACTATGGTTGAAAAGTTTTATCATCTACCATATGTTGATAATTTAATTATCTTTAGTCATAATATTATTTACTGGGCTAGTTGAGCTCACCCTTTTTCTTTTTGTTCCATTTTTCTTCTCAGGATGCGAGAATGTAGCAAGTACTAGTCGGGGTATGGAATGATGGTTCTAGAAAGTTGTCTTAGCAGTCCTCACTATTTTGTAAAATAGTGTATCAATAATTTTATGAGGACTTATTTGAGTATGGATATTGTCTAGAAGATAATATTTATATTTAAACTCACAGTATATGTGTTGTCGTATTTTGTACTACAATTGTAATAATGAAGTTGTAGTTATTTCTGTACCATGTATTTGGCGACTCAGAATGGATTGTGGATTGGACCTATTTTGGGGGCGTCACAGTTGGTATCAGAGCTTAGGGATATGGTGTTACACCCCCAAAATAGGTATACATCACCCATCTTGGGTCGTCAGATACAAGGTACTGAATACAAATACAAATTAATTATACAACAGTCGTGTAAAATACGATAAAACATAAATTGAGAATTTTAATAAGAATATTGTCATCTAGACAATATCCACACTCAAAGGAGTCCTCAATACATTTATTGTCACACTATTTAATAGAATAGTGAGGACTACTAATACTATTATCTGGACCGTCACTCCGTTCCTCGACTAGTCCCGGCTACGTTCTCATTTCCTGAAGAGAACAGTGAAAGAAAGGGGTGAGCTCAACTAGCCAGTAAGAAATATTATGACTAAGATAATGCATAATAAATTATCATTAGTCTTCAACAATGTTAAACTGATAAAATGTAATAGACATCAAGTTTAACTGCAGCGGAAAAAGCAATCCATTAGAAGAGTCAAGTAGAGAATAAAATCTACTAACTTCTATGATATAAAAGGTTTTTCATCACTTTTTATCGCTGAGACTCAACTTAATAAGTAAACTACATCATCGAGTCATCCCTGCTTTACGGGCCAAGGATATTCATTAAATTATCAATGGTCATGACTATACCGAATAATCCCTGGTCATAATCATACCAAAAACTGTTCGTCAATACACTACAGGCCACTGAGGACTTTTACTACATCATTTATAACATTACAGGTCATGATTATACCGAATAATCCCTAGTCATAATCATACCAAGTCCATCTATGCACGTAAGCCAAAGATGACTTTCATTACAATATAAGCATGAGGATGATGACAATGACATAATAATTCAATAAAACAAGTTCAAGAATAAATTTTAAAGATTTATAAGTTAATTTATCCTGAAGTCAATATTGTCCAAATTGTCAACATGATACTGCTTTGTGGAGTAAAATTCAAGAATGCTCAGAAGAATATTTTTATGAAAAGATACTGGATAAAGCGCAAATATCAAAGATATTCCACTAATTTCATGGAGTATAGAAGCCAAAATTTTAACCAAATGAGTATCATAGAATATATAAAACTGCAATGGATTTTCACCCGCCATGCGGTAATCCACGTAGAGAGATCATTTCCACAATTTAATAAGAAATGAATATGAAGGGTCATTCACCATGCATGTGGTAATCCACATAGACAGGTTATTCCAACAGAATAATAAAGAATGGATAATGCCTCCAAATTTTAAGTGCGAAGACAACAGCTGCCAACTCTAGATCATGAGTAGGATAATTCCTCTCATATTCTTTGAGTTGCCGAGAGGCATAGGCTATGACTTTCCCATGTTGCATGAGAACACATCCTAACCCTTTTCCCGAAACATCACCGTAGATGAAAAATCCCTCTGAGCCAGATGGTATTGTGACGCCCCCAAAACAGGTATACATCACCCATCTTGAGTTGCATTGATACCTATCAACTTGCCATCGTCATTCACAACGTCCCATATGGAAAGTCTGGCTTCGGTACATTCCACACAAGGAAGTCAATAATGAAAGGATCGGGGCTCTTTACTTATGACTTGATATAACAGTGATTGACTTTAGTGGTTTGGTTGCTTGAATTCGCATAACAGGTTGGTTAGGAATATGAAAGCTAACAACCTTACGAAAAGCTTGATGAGTAGTTAACCAATAGATTCCTAAAATCACATCAAAGGCAAGAATTTTCAAAGAGATAAGATCGACAAGTAACGTGAAAGTGTCGATTTGAATCAACAAGATTTATAAACAGTGGAGGTAACGAAGGTTTCTACTATCGAAGTTTTAACCAATAAGTCAAAGTCTAATTTCTCCGAAGTCAAATTTAAACGTTGAGCGCAAGCAAGAGAGACAAAAGAATGGGTAGAACCGGTATCTAATAAGGTATAGACTTCGCAAAATTTTATAATTAACTAACCCGTGCTAACTTTGTTCGGGTTACTCGCTTTTCGAGAAGTCACAAAAAACACTCTTCCTGAAACCACCGATTTTGTTTTGTCTGTATCCGCCTTTGGTGCCACCGTCCCAACTGGACTTGACTTCACTATATGACAAAATCGAGCTAAATGACGTTCTCTTCTTGAAATTTCCAATTCTATTATCTTGGCAATGATTACCACCGAAGTGGTTACCATTCTTGTCATGATAATTTCTCCCACGATGGTCATCATTTTTCCGATGACCCTTGCCACCGGTACGATTATTATCGTGTTGTTAGTAGTTACCTTTTGGTTGTGCTAACTCATTATCGCCCTCCAATAACTGAGCCCTATTCACAGCATCTGAATATAAATAAAGTTTATGAGAAATGAGGTATTGACGTATATCGGGTTTCAAATCTCTTAGAAACATTCGCGTCATTCGCTCCTCATTATCGACCAAATGGGATGCAAACCGGGATAACTCCGCAAACTTAGCCTCTTACTGCGATACAGTCATATTATTTTGCTCCATTTCTTTTCTCAACATTTTCAGATGTCATTTTAAAACACTGTCACAAAACAAGGGTTAATTGACATATCACATATTATCCCTATACTCTGACCGACCAATTAAATTCCAAATAAACTTATGTAGGTCATACTAGCGAAGGAATTCCCCGTCTCTCCCCTCCTAGTTCTTGTCTCACATCTCAGCTAAGGATCATATCCCTAAGCTTTGATACCAACTGTGACGCCCCTAAAACAGGTATACATCACCCATCTTGAGTCGCCAGATACATGGTACAAAATTCAAATACAACTTAATTATACAACAGTCATGTAAAATACGACAAAACATAATCTAAGAGTTTCAATATGTATATTGTCATCTAGAAAGTATACAAACTCAATGAAGTCCTCATTACATTTATTGTCACACTATTTAACAGATTAGTGATGACTACTAATGCTATCATCTGGACTGTCACTACGTTCCCCGACTCGTCCCAGCTATATTCTCATTTCTTAAAGAGAACAGTGAAAGAAAGGGTGAGCTCAACTAGCCTAGTAAGAAATATTATGACTAAGATAATGTAGAATAAATTATCGTTAGCCTTCAACAGTGTTAAACTGATAAAATATAACAAACATTAAGTTTAACTGCAGTGGAAAAAGCAATCCATTAAAAGAGTCAAGTAGAGAATAAAATCTACTATCTTTTATGATTTAAAAAGGTTTTTCATCACTTTTATCGCTGGGACTCAGCTTAATAAATAATCCACATCATCCCTGCACTACGGTCAAGGATATTCATTAGTATCACAACCATAAATTATCCATGCACTACGGGCCAAGGATATTCGTGTATTCATCAATGGTCATGATCATGCCAACAACTGTCCATCAATGCACTACGGGCCAATGAGGACTTTTACCACATCATTTGTAACATTACGTTCATGATTATACCGAATAATCCCTTGTCATAATAATACCAAGTCCATCTATGTACAACAGGCCACAGATGACTTTCAACATAATATAAGCATGAGGATGATGACAATGATATAAAAATCCAATAAAACAAGTTCTAGAATTAATTTATCCAGAATTCAATAACGTCCAAATTGTGATCATGATACTGCTTTGTAGAGTAAAATTCAAGAATGCTCAAAAGAATATTTCCATGAAAAGATACTGGATGAAGCGCAAATATCAAGGATATTCCACTAATTTCATGGAGTATAGAAGTCAAAACTTTAACCAACTGAGTATAATAGAATACATGAAACTGCAAATGGATTTTTGCCCGCCATGCGATAATCCACGTATACAGATCATTTCCACAATTTAATAAGGAATGAATACAAAGTATCATTCACCATGCATGTGGTAATCCACATAGACAGGTTTTTTCAACAGAATAATAAAGAATGGAATAACAGAAGGATTCACCATGCGTGCGATAGACTGCACAGACAAGTTATTCCCAACAGAATAATAAAGAATAGATCAAGATCATGCGTAAACACACAGAAAGGATATTTCAACAGAATAATAAAGAATAGAACCTGTGACGCGCCCAAAATAGGTCCAATCCATCCAACCTATTCTGAGTCTCCAAATACATGGTACAAAAAATAACTACAACTTTATTATTACAATTGTCGTGCAAAATACAACAACATATATACTATGAGTTTTAATACCAATTGTGAATCATGTCCCAACTATGGACATCACCTCACATTGATACATTAAATAAAGGTACAGTCAATAACTGTTTTAGAAATTAAAATCTTTGGGAAGTACTCAAGGAAAACTTCGTACTTTGGAGGCCATGAATCTAAGTTATGATAGATATCATATGTCCAGAGATTTATCCTTAGTTGATCCAATAGACCCCAAAGAAAAATGAGAAGATTACTATCATGTTCCTTCCAATAGTGAGTCTTCTCTTGACATATAACTATCTCCACCGTCTGCGATTGAACATTATGTTTCAACCAAACTCCAAGATCATATAGGTAGTGCTCGTAGATATACTCAACAAGTGGATGTGCACAACCCTGTCTTATGATAACACGAGGTTGTATGTCATTATACATCTTGTATGATAGTGGCAAAACACCCTTCCAAAATTGGGTTCACCTCACCCTATTCTGTTCACCAAAAATAAATATCAAATGACGTATACAATACGACACATTTATCTAAAGTTTTCAATAAAATTATTTCCATACTATTTAGGGAGAACCTCAAAATCTATAGACCACCGTTTTATTCCCCTGTTATCCCCGCTCAACCCAGCTACGCTCTTATTATTACCTGAAAGGAATTGTGAAGCAAAAGGGTGAGCACAACTAGCTCAGTAAAGAATATCATGACTAAAGATATTCACAATATATATATATATATATATATATATAAACTTCTGTGACTTCATAAAAAGACACCTCAATATATTTAAAAACATTTATCATCATTATTTTAATTCACAATATTAATCGACCAGGTCGTTCCCAGGAAAGAGGGGGCTTTCCAATAAAGATTTCTCCCTATTGACGAGCAATTAGGTGACTAAACCTCTCCTTGGCAGAACTAGGTGACCAAACCTCTCCTTGGCAGAACTTCAAGACATCGTTAATATTGCAAATAATAATATTAATAACTTTGTTATCTCAATTATTGATTTAATAATATATAAAATATCGACAATAATTGAATCAAATAACGTGAGATACTATGCAACAATTACTGTAGCAATAATTGAACAAAACTGAGTGACTTCTCACGTAAGCATCAATAATCAATACCGTGTGCTACTATGCAACCACGCGTATTACTGTACTTTTAATATCGGGTGTTTCAACGGTTAATGGTAAAACTTCTGCCGTTATTTTCATAAAAATATTTTTGTCATTTTCTCAATCCAACAATAATTTCGTTGTGGGGTCCACCAATGATTGTGCCGTCGTACGAATATTCCCTGTTAAAACGAATATTCCCCGGCCAATCGAATATTATATAGCAACTTGCATACTTTTCAAAATTTCTAAATATTACCCACAACTATAACATTATATCAAATTTACTCCATAATAAAAATGATACTTATTGAAAATTCATCTTTATTCATAAAAGTTGGGGTCTTACATATGGTCTCTGGCGGAGATCGGAGAATAGAACTAAGAGGGGAGAGACGAGTAAATCCTTCGCTAGTATGTCCTACCTAAGCTGAATTTTTTTACTTAAGTTGACAAATTGTGATATGTCAATTAACCTTTGTTTTGAAGCTGTATTCTAGAATGATATCTGAAATACAGGAGATGAAAAATGGAGAAATTATGATGACCGGGGAGATAGAATCTGAAATGAAAGCAAGGTATTCTTAACTCTTTGAAATACCAGGTACGTAAATTTCGGGAACGAAATTTCATAAGGAGTGGAGATCGTAAGACCCCAAATTTTATGAAATAAAATTATTCAATTTTTCTATTTAGTAAATAAATTAAATTGATAAAAATTTAAAGTTAAGGGTGATATATGTAAAATTTTTAAAATAAGCAAGTGATTATAAAATATTCGTTTGGTCGTGAAATATTCTTACTGTCGGAGAATATTTGTATGACGGCACAGCCTTGTGTGGGCCCCATAATGGAAAGCGATTGGATGAAGAAAACGACAAGTATGAGTTTTTTAAAATTAATGGCGTAGTTTTTATCGTTAACACTGTTGGAATACCCGGTGGTTAAAACACACTAATACGCGGTGTTGCACAGTAGCACACGGTATTGCACCAGTTATTGATTTTTGCGTAAGAAGGCACTACTCAATAATTGTTACAATAATTACTGTTCAATATTTTATTTTATTGATTCAATAATTGCTACGTTGATATTTTATATTATTGTTGTTTCAATAATTTTCATTGCATAGTATTTCTCATTATCAGATCAATAATTCATATTATTTGAATAATATTATTAGATAGCATTATTGGCAATGTCTAAGAAAGTTCTGTCTAAGAAGAGGTTTGGTCACCTAATTGCGCGTCAGTAAGGAAAAATTATTATTGGAAAGCCCCCTCTTTCCTGGGAACGACCTGGTTGTCATTATTGTGATTCTGTAATATTATTTGTGAATAATTACGAGTATTGAAAGTTCTAAACAGTTTAGACATTTTCACCATTTAATGGAAAAGTTGCAGAAACAAATAACAACTTACGAGTACTGAAAGAAAATGATATCCCTTACGAGTATTGAAAGAAAATAATATCATTTACCTTAGTAGAAGATTAGATCTTACTGAAATAAAAGAGATTATTTTGAGTAAATCTTGCACTATGTGGAATATCGCGTAATATTGTGGAATAACTCATATTACTTTATTTTTATTATCGGATATTTTAACAGGTAACGGTAAAAGTTCTGCCGTCAATTTTTTTTAAAAAAATTATTTTTGTCGCTTTCTTTAATCGACAATTATTTCATTGTGGAGCCCACCAATGATTAATTATTTCAGCTCCGTCGTACGAATATTTTCCGACAAAACGAATATTTTTCAACAATTTATTTACTTCGTATAATTTGCACATATTACCTATAACAATAGTATTTATTAAATCAATAATTTATTATTTATAAAAAAAATCTTATTTATAAAAAGTTAGGGTATTACAATATTGGTACTTAGAAATTGTTAATAGATTTTTGGTGTGTTTTCAAATGTCACTTCTGCCTTTTTCAATGTTATCTGCAAATAATATTCCTTCACTAATACTCTCTACGTTTTTTTTATTTGATTATTTTTAATAAAAAATAAATTAATTTTTTGGTCTATTAGGCATGCTTACTCCTAACACGTCAAAAGGAGTAATACTCCCTCCACATTAGTTGCTTATATATATTATGTCCCTACATAAAATAATTTTTTTATAAAATTTAAAAAAATAAATAAAAAGATACAAAAATTAATATTAAAAAAGATAATATAATACTCCCTCTGTCCCAAATTAACTGCTCAATTTTGACATTTTTAAGTCAAATTGACTTTTTTTAGAATTAATAATTAAGCATATATAAATATATTTCTAATATTATAAAAATTGGGATTAGTAATAATACTTTCTTTTGGTTATAATCTCTTCACCTATATTTTAACAAAAATAGTAAAAAGATTATTTTTAAAAATGGTCAATTTGACTTTAAAAAGTCAAAACTGAGCAATTAATTTGGGACAGAGGGAGTAATATATTTAAAATTATAGGAGTAAAATAAATTTTTTTTTAAAAAACACAGGTCTAACAATGTGTGACCAATCTTTTGTTGCAAGTCTAACAAAAACTTTATAATATAAATAATCATTTTTACTTCGTTTAATATCATCATGTGATGATTAAAATTTACTCCCTCTATTTTTTAAAGAATGTCTAAAGTATAAGGGTGTGTATTCAATTAAGATTTTTAAAGATTTTTTTTAAATGACAGATTTTTATAGAGTTTGTGAATTTTAATGATTTTTAAAGGCTTTTTGAAAATAATTTTTATAGACTCCATAAAATAAGTGACAGATTTTAATAGACTTTTTACCAAGATTTTAATAGACTTTTGTATACTTCTAATATATTTTGTAGCTTATATTAATTGTTAATTAACCCATGTGTACAGCCTCTCACTCTTTTTTCATGAACAGCAGGAAATCTAATTATTTAATTAAATTATTGTGGCATGAGATTTTATATATGTTGAAAGCATTCATATTATTCTACTCATTTCATGATAAATTTGGATATCCGAATATGAATAAAACTCTAGAAGCTACAGACGCAACACAAAAATTAAGCTCACTTTTCATTGAACTATATATACTATATAAGTGTACGATTTTTTAATAGGAGTACTAAACTCTATTTTTCACAAAATAATATGATAATGAAAATCTATAAGATCGTAAAACTTCATACATGTGAATAAATTGCTACCAAATTATAAAAAATTTACTAGAGAGATTTTTAGTCGTCGGTAAGCCACAGACAAATTTGCCAGAGAGATTTTATTTTTCTTAAAATTATTAATAGTTGTTAGTGAACCAAAATTGACCGTTAAAAAAATAATTGTGCCACTTTTTAATTTATTTATGATGTTAGAAATCAATTAATTAATTAAAATGCTACGTAACTAATTTTTTAACAGTCGACCGTTGTCATCTTTTAAGTAATTTTTTAAATTTTCATGAGTTTTAGAATTTATCAAGATTCATATATATATCATATACTATATCTATATAATATAAAATATATATAATATAATATTAAAAATCAAAATTTACTGTTTAATTTTTCAAAGTCATAACGAGATATTCCTATAATTTATCTAATTTTTAATAAATTTAGTAAAAAAAATATAAACGGTTTATAATTTTAATAATTATATTTTTTTAAAATTAGATTAATTTATATTCATTTTAATTTAAAAATTTACCGGAGAGTTTTGCGACTTTTGAATTTTCCATAAAATCTCTATGCAATTTTTTAACTAGCGATTTAAATTTCTACCTTTGTGTTTAATATTTGAAAGTATTTAGAGATAAGGTCAGACTTTGAATATGGATTGATAGTTATAACTTTTCTTCTAAAGTCTGTCAAACTCTACCATGTGATAGAAATCTGAAAAATCATTAACTTTTTGAATACCAAAATACTTTTATAGACTTTATAAAAGTTTCAATTCAATACCACCTAACTTTTAAAGACATTACAAAAGTTATAATTGAATACCAGTAAACTTTTTATAACCTCTTTAAATATCTTGATTGAATACAACTAAACTTTTAAAGTCTTTAAAAGTGTTAATTGAATACACCCTCCTAAATTTATGCAAATTATAAAAATTAAATGAGAAAAAAATATAAAATAAGTATAATTCTTGTTCATAGTAAATCTTATACAAGTACACTAATAAATTTTATTTATTTTAAAAAAATGTTCCTCAATTTAAGTATACTTTTGAGCATAAATTAGTTTTAGAATATCTTTTTACAAACAAAATAAAAAACAGGAAAGAAAAAGGAAAAACAAAAAATAATGATGAATAAATCCACGTGTGACAAATTATTAATCATTTATATTCATTTATCATATTTCAAACAGGTTAACCATTTTATCATTTATATTAATAATTTTTTTATCATATTATTACTTGATTAATTTAATTATGACGATCACAATTTTATTTTCAGAATTTGTACTAAAAAATTTAAAACGTCATAAAATACTTGGTGATTATGTATGCAGAATATATCTAATAATAATTTCAATTTAATAATTTATTTAATTAGATCATAATAATGGTAATTTTGAAATTTAAATTATGGGTTGATCTATATTTGAACCATAACTATATAATTCTAACTCACACAACCCATATCAAAAATAGTTAATATGATTTTAGTTCTTAAATATAAACATAACTAAATTTTATAAACCAAAACCAACCCATTATCTTATTTTGTCAAGTCTATTTACATGACATATTAGCTTTGAGTTACATTTTCATAAACAAAATATGTTATTTTCGTAAGATTTGGCTTGTTCTAGTGTGAAAGAAATTTTTTAACCAGAAAGAATTCGATTTCACTTGTACACGTGTGAAATTCATTTATTATTCATAAATGAAAATTGGGGTTCATTAGTGCAAAACAAAAAAATAATAAAAAGAATTACACGCTTGTGCAGAGCTGGCCCTGGGGAAAGGTTAACAGAGCAATCGCCCAGGGCCCACAGTTGAGGGGGCCTAAATTTTTTTATAAGTTTATGTATTTATGTGTATAAAAAAATAAAATAATAAAAAGATTAGCGGTATTATGCATTGAAAATAATATGTTAGAAAACATTAAATATGATAGTATAATTGATGATTTTGCATCTAAAAGTACAATAAGAAGAAATTTTAAATGATGTTTTGTGGTTTAGATTTTATTAATATTTTATTTTGTAGGTACATGTGATGATACTTTGCTTCGATGACATTTTAAAGTGTTCTTCCTTATCTTTTATAAATTCTTATAATTTTAATAAAATTAATTAGTTGATAATTTTTTATTTAATTTATATAAAAGAACACACTTAAAAAAAATTATCCTGGACCTTAGAAAACCGAGTACGGACTCTGATTTTGTGCGGACATAATTATAACAAAATATGACTATTTATGCGCACACAACCTAAAAAGTAGAATTGGTGACCATATTTTAATTAGGGATCGTGGCATTTCCAAATGCCAATACCCAGTAGAAAATCATCTATTTTTTATTTAATTATTAATTTTAACCAAATTACTTTTTTGGCTTTGCACTCAGTACAATGCGTTTCTTGTGAAAAGAGAATTGAAAGTAGGCTTTATTTCATTGTAAGGAACAAATTATGCATAAGTAGTCATTATTGTCCCTATTCAAGTTTCAATTATCATATCTTCGTTAGAGAAAGCCTTTGATAGAAGTGGTACAAGCAAAAGGACAAGTACAATCATTCTAAATATGTGCAATAATAGAGAAATGGAATGGCTAATGTTTGGAAACTTATAGGCAAGGTTATCCGGGATGGACATCGAATCAAAAAAGGTATTGGGTGGATGAATCATTGGTTCAATTAATGGTCGAATCGTTATTGATACAATATCGTCATTAATATATAAAAATATATATTATTACTCCCTCCGTCCCAGGATAAAAGTTCTGGTGGACTTTTCACGCATATTAAGAAGAGGAATAAAATGACAAAATTGTCCATAATAATGTCATTAAATATGGAGAGAGAATTAGAATAAGAAAAATATGAGATATTTAATGTTACGGGTATAATAGGAAAAAATGTGTAAAAGTTTGGTTATTAAAAGAAAGTGGACATTTAACATGTGACAACCCAAAATAGTAATAAAGACTTTTATCCTGGGACGGAGGGAGTAGTAATTAATAAAATTTAAAAAAATCTCATTTTTAATGAACTAAAACATAATAAAATTGAGCTACAATATTACTAAAATTAATAAATTTTAAAAAATATAATTTATTTAACTCACAAATTCGCTCCATACGTATTTTTTTAACGGCCACATAATTTTTCGAAGAAACCCTAATTAGAGAATTGATATTATCAAAAAACATTCAAATATGATGGGAAAGACTAATAGCATAAGAAACTAACGAAAGAGTAATGTAATGGGCAAGTGGGTCTTTCACTTTTTTGACCAACTTTCGTTGATTTAACTACTTTTACTTAAAACATGACCTAATTACTAATTAGCGGGCTTTAACGGCTTCGGTTGGGTCCCACTACAGCCTGGAAGAATTTCACGTGTTTCGAGTTTGAATCGCTTTTGACTTTTTAGAACATTACTCTATACAAAGTTCCCTAATACTCTCTATTTATTTTTATTTTTTATTTTTTTATCCTTCTTCCTACCTACACTACATTTTTTGTTTAATTATTTTTTTTATTTAGGCATATACGTAGTTTTTGTTGTCTCATACTCTTGAACTTTTACTCTTTATTTCATTTCAAAAATTATTATATATATCTATATTGATCAGATAGAACACACCAACGATTTAGATTTATTCTAATTGATTTGATAGAAAAAGATGGTAGAAGAAGAAAGAGGAGAGAGAATAAATAAAAGTAGTATTGTGAATGTTTTATATACTCGCAAGTGCACGAATCGAATACTTAGTATAGTCTACAAGTGCGAGGTCGAACTCTAAGGACTTGACGAATGTAACGTGTTTTTCTCACTCATTAATTTTATCAACTAAAAATACGTAAATAAAATAATTAATGATAAAATACTAGAGTGGCGGAGTCATATAATTAATATCATTATCCTGTTACTCATGCCCAATAAACTCTATTGTTTATCTCACACTAATTTGGTCTCTCGACTTTATTAGATGCGAAAAATAAAATCAAATAAGTCCAATTAATTTGTAAATCAAACTGTTAATTCTTTCATAGCCAAACATATGTATAAAATCAAAACACTCATTATTTCTATCAAAACACAGTTTATATCCTCTTTGAACAAATCATAAACTGAATCTAATAATTAATAATGAGAATCCAGCCTTATTTTTTTATCAATAAAAATAGGCATCCAATAGAAAGAATTATTCTTTTTACGTTAAAAACACTAAATTGGTATAATCAATTGGCATGAATACGTGCAATTGAATCAATAAATTATATTCATCCTCAACCGTAGAAAATAATCTAGCCTAACATGCTTGAAATTAGAACACAAAATATAATTAATTAAATAATACATGTTTAAATAAACATATTACTTATTTCAATGTAGCAATAAATGAAAGAAGAAAATAAAATAAATTCTAAATTTCAATCTTCAAAATTATTCTACTCTAAATGAGAAAAAATGATATCCTTTGTAAGAACCCAACTTTTATGAATAAAGATGATTTTTCTATGAAAGTTATTTTTGAATATTATGGAATGAATTTGATATAATGTTATAGTTGTGGGTAATATTTATAAATTTTGTAAAGTACGCAAGTTGTTATATAATATTCGATTGGTCGAGGAATGTTCATTTTAACAGAAAATATTCGTACAACGACACAATCATTGGTGGACCCCGTAACGGAATTATTGTCAGATTGAGAAAACGAAAAAAATATTTTATGAAAATAACGACGGAAATTTTACCGTTAAATGTTGAAACACCCGGTGTTAAAAGTACAGTATTACGCATGGTTGCATAGTAGCACACAGTTTTGATTATTGATGCTTACGTGAGAAGTCACTCAGTTTTGTTCAATTATTGCTATAGTAATTGTTACATAGTATCTCATGTTATTTGATTCAATTATTGTCGATATTTTATATATTATTAAATCAATAATTGAGATAACAAAGTTATTAATATTATTATTTACAATATTAACGATGTCTAGAAGTTCTGCCAAGGAGAGGTTTGGTTACCTAATTGCGCGCCAATAGGGAAAAATCTTTATTGGAAAGCCCCCTCTTTCTTGGGAACGACCTGATCTATTAATATTGTGAATTATAATAAAGGTGATAAGTTTTGTTTTATTATTATTATAAATGTAATAAAACAGAAAACTTTTTATATAAAATAGAATACTTTTATAAAGTTATTCGTTTTATTAGACTATAAATAGAATATAAAATATTCTATTATGCATAGTGTTTGCATAGTGCCTGCATAGTGTTTGCATAGTAAATTTTTTTTATATAAAACAAAATACTTTTATAAAGTTATTCATTTTATTAGACTATAAATAGAATATATAATATTCTATTATGCATAGTATTTGCATAGTAACTGCATAGTATTTGCATAGTAAAATCTTTTTATATAAAACAGAATACTTTTATAAAGTTATTCGTTTTATTAGATTATAAATAGAATATATTATATTTTATTTAAAAGATTTTATTTTATTAGAATATTTTATTAATACTGTATAGTAAATTAATATGGATAGTCCATTTAAAAGTAAATCAATCTGGACCGTTCATGAATTAGTTACTATTTAGTCCATTCTCCTATAAATAGAAGCTCATTCCTTCATTATTTCTTACGAATTCACTGAAACTCTAGAGAGAGAGAAACTATAGAGAAAAAGAAGAAGAGTATTCTACTACTTCACTACTCCTATATCCAGTTTTTTCTAAGGTAAGGGGTATTATTTCTTTTGTATTCATGAAGAGAACTTCTTTTATTCCATTCTTTATTATTTTATTGGAATAACCTGTATACGCGGACTACCCTATACTTGGTAAAATTCTTCTGTTATTCCATTCTTTATTATTATGTTGGAATAACCTGTCTGTGCGAAGTACCGCATACATGGTGAAATTTTTCTGTTATTCCATTCTTTATTATTCTGTTGGAACATCCTGTCTGTGCGTTTACGCACGACCTAGTTCCATTATTTATTATTCTGTTAGAATATCCTGTCTGTGCGTTTACGTATGTCCTGGTACTATTATTTATTATTATGTTAGAATATCCTGTCTATACGTTTACGCATGACCTTGTTTCGTTATTTATTATTCTGTTGGAATAACCTGTCTGTGCGGTCTATCGCATGCCTGGTGATTTCTTTTGTTATTCTATTCTTTATTATACTCAGTTGGTTAAACTTTTGGCTTTTATACTCCATGAAATTAGTGGAATATCTTTGATATTTGCGCTTCATCCAATATCTTTTCATGGAAATATTCTTCTGAGTATTCTTGAATTTTACTCCACAAAGCAGTATCATATTGACAATTTGGACGTTATTGGTTCCTAAATAAATTAATTCTTGAACTTGTTTTATTGAATTCTTATATCATTGTCATTATTCTCATGTTTATATTATGTTGAAAGTCATATGTGGCCTGTAGTGCATAGATGGACTTGGTATGATTATGACCAGGGATTATTCGGTATAATCATTACCGTAATGTTACAAATGATATGGTAAAAGTCCTCATTGGCCCGTAGTGCATTGATGGACAGTTGTTGGCATGATCATGACCATTGATGAATACACAAATATCCTTAGCCCGTAGTGCATGGATAATTTGTGGTTGTGATACTAGTGAATATCCTTGGCCGTAGTGCAGGGATGATGTGGTTTATTTATTAAGCCGAGTCTCAGTAATAAAAGTGATGAAAAACCTTTTAAATCATAGAAGATAGTAGATTTTATTCTCTACTTGACTCTTTTAAGGGATTGCTTATTCCGCTGTTGTTAAACTTGATGTTTGTTATATTGTCTCAGCCAATGAAGACTTTTACCACATCATTTGTAACATTACAAGTCATGATTGAGTCGCCAGATACATGGTACTGGATAAAAATACAAGCTTAATTATACAACATGGGCTGAATGTTTGACACGAATATTATCTCGTAAAAAATATTCAAACTCAAATGGAGTCCTCATTACAATTATTATCACACTATTTCACAGAATAGTGAGAACTACTATGGCAACCATCTCGGACCGTCACTCCATTCCCCGACTAATCTTGGCTATGTTCTCATTTCTTAAAGAGAACAATGAAAGCAAAGGGTGAGATCAAATAGGCCAATAAAAAATATTATGACTAAGATAATTCATTTATCAATAGCCTTCATCAGAATAAATCAGAGATTTAGAATATATAGTAGATAATAAAAATTTTCAACCATAATTGCAGAGAAATTAACAATCCATTTGAAGAGTCGAGTAGAACATAATGTCTACTATCTCCTCCAAATTAAAAGTTCATCGTTAATATTTCATTCATGAAATACTCATCAATAGTTCTTTGTTGTACCCAAGACAAAATTGAGATAACTTCTACCGACAGTTTTGAAAAATGGGTAAGTGGGGGGTCCAAATAATACACCAAACTTACAACAAATACTTCATAAAAATCACCTCAATATTTTTAACAATATTTATTCATTAAAAATATAACTTGCAATATTAACAACCAGATCATTTCCAGGAAAGAGGGGGCTTTCCGATAAGTGTTTCTCTTTATTGGCACGAAATTAGGTGACCAAACCCCTTTCCTCGACAGAATTTTCTAGACATTGTCGATAATGTAAATAATAACATGAATAACTTTTCATCTCAATTATTGATTTAATAATATAAAATATTGACAATAATTGAATCAAATAACGTGAGATACTATGCAACAATTACTGTATCAATAATTGAGTATAACTAAGTGACTTCTATCGTAAGCATCAATAATCAATACCATGTGCTACTATGCAACCACATGTATTACTTTACTTTTCATCACCGGGTAATTCGACAGTTAACGGTAAAACTTTCGTCATTATTTTCATAAAAAGATATTTATGTCATTTTCTAACTTCGACAATAATTTTTTGTGGGGTCCACCAATGATTGTGTCGTCGTACGAATATTTCCTGTTAAAACAAATATTCCCCAACTAATCGAATATTTTATAACAACTAGCATACTTTACAAAATTTATAAACACTACCTACAACTATAACATTATATCAAATCTACATCATAATATTCAAAAATATATTTCGAGAAAATTCATCTTTATTTATAAAAGTTGGGGTCTTACAACTGGTGCTCAGCCCAAATAACTCGATGGACTCGAAGCCACCAACCTTACTCCTCAACCCTACACGGGTCCAAAGAAGGGATCTCCACCAAATCCATCTCCATGAGCGACGACTTCTCACTAAACGCCTCAAGAACCAACTATTCACAACCAATGTCAAACCAAGTACCTTTTGAGTCAGATGTGATTGGTCCAATTTATCTTAAGGCTAAGTTTGAGATCTTGGAGAAGAAGCTCGTTGAAATGATGGTTTCAGAGGTACAAGCAAATTCGGTCCACGAAAGGAGGAAGAATCCAAAGCCAATTCTGGGAAAAGACAAAGTCCACCAAGAGTCATGACCGTTCCTTTTCTTTCTCAAGTCGGAGTCAAGAGAACAGGGGTTCAAGCCTTGATCGAAGGTTGGACGATATGTAATGCAAGTATGAAGAGGTTATAGGAATAAGATCAAGCCTCTTAAACACCAGTGCTACACCACTCACTCCAATGGTAAGAGAGGCCCCACTTCCAAATAGGTTTTGCATATCCCAACTCAGGGTGTATAATTAGACTACTGATCCATTTGATCATTTACATTCCTTCATCACCATGATGGATCTCTTGGCGGTGGATGATGAAATTTTGTGTAAGGCATTCGCCAGAACCCTAGATGGCTCAGCAAAGAAGTTGTACAACCACTTACCTCCAAACACCATAGATACTTTTAATAAGTTCAGTTGAAAGTTTTACAAAAACTTTGTTAGTATCCGTAAGATCTACTAGAGCTCCTCCACTCTCATGTCATTAAAGCAAGAGAAAAGGGACTACCCCACACACTTACATAATGAGATGTCATGAATTTGATATCTTGATATAATATCAAATTAATAACAGGATTCCCGCAATGAATATAGTTGTTGGGACCCAATTAAGAAGAGACTATTGAAGTCTTTTTGGTTTGATGATGACTACTATGATTTTGTAAATGTTTATGTGCTTATATACTTATGTGCTTATGTGTGATTATGAATTTATATATGCTTACGTGATTATATGATTTGATGATGAATGTGACGACATGACAATGTAATTATGTGGCTATGTGATGAATGTGATGATGTAATAATGAATATAATTATGTGTTGAATGTGAGTTGATGATAAATATGGGTTGTTTAATTAATAATGAACAATCGATAGAGCTTATGCATTTGAATTAATGATTAATAGTGTCTTAAAGTATATTTGTAATTAATAAGTTTTGTAAGTCTTTATTTGAGAAACATATTGTACAAAGACTTAGAATAGAAAATATAAAGATTATTATATTGATCTTATGAATTGATTTTTTATGTAATAGATAGAATCAATCGTAGAGTTAATCCTACATGTTTGCATCAATTGTTTGCAGAGTAATCCAAGTGTTCATAAAACATTATGATTAATGTATATTTGTATAAGTAAGTTTTGTAAAGTCCTTAATGATAACATGATGTAAAAGGACTTAGAATTAGAATGATCAAACTTGTTAGGTTGATCATTTGAGAAAATGTATAGATAATAGGACGAGTAAATCGTACACCGGTATCAAGACAATAGTAGAGTAAGTATGCCTATTCGTAGAATCATCATTGATCACAGATTTGACTCATCTTTCATACAACAACAAATTGATGAATTACAAAGCTCTTTCCTCAGTCATAAAATACAGAAGAATCGTCGAACTATGAAACGATCATGTTATGAAGACTGAACGAAGTATTCTTAAATTCGCTTGTAAAACTCCAGATAAAGACTGTTGAGTAAATAATAACTCATAAAATTATCCTGCTTGTTCGAAGTGTGAAATCTGTGTTGCAAAATAATCTATAAATTCGTAGAGCCATCAGAGTAAGGAAGAGTTTGTGAAGTCATAGAGGAGAAAATAAAGATGACTTTAAAGAGCTTTCTCTCATAAGTCATGATACTAAGAAATTTTTAGAGAATGGAAGGAAGGATAAGCATAAAAGTTATGAAACTCCTTGTGTTAAGCCCTCTATTTATAACAAAATTTTAACCAACATCTATCACACATCAAGTATCACACTTTATGTTTAATCAACACATGATTTTCAATATTTTATTCATCAATTATTCACACCTTTTCAATTATTCAACAATTATTCACACTTTTTTAATATTTTCTTCATCAATTATTCAAACATTTTCAATCTTTCACAAATCATTCATAATTATTCACACTTTTTCAATATTTTATTCATCAGTTATTCACACATTTTCAATTATTCAACAATTATTAACACCTTTTCAATTATTTAACCATTATTATTATATAATCTATCTTCTATTTGATTAACTTAATGTATTAATATTATCGATATTAGTGTTCATCAAATAATGAATCTGTCTAATTACTTAATATCCTTGACTTTTTAATTATGTAACTTTCCACTACTACCCTTACTACGATAAGAATTATTATTTTAATAATATGAAATATTGTGTAATTACTACTGTGAAAATTATTGGTGATATACTGTGCAATTGCTACTGTGACAATAATTAGTTCAATAATATGAAATATTGTGCAATTACTATTGTGACAATAATTGGTTCAATAATATAAAATATTGTGTAATTATTACTGTAATAATAATACGAAATACTGTGTAATATCGTGTGTTATTGTAGAGTACCACGTGCTACTGAAGAGTACCATGTGCTATTATTTCTTTATCAATGGGTATTTTAATATTTGAAAGTGATAGATTTGCTAAATTTTTTTATTAAAAGGTTATTTATGACATTTAACTCTCCATGCTCTACTGTCATCTCACTTAACACCCTTTTCAATTGATTGTTCAATAATCTTTCTCTCTCCCACATTTTTTCTAAGAAAAAAACCTTATGCTTCAAATCTTGAACTTCCTTTTTTAATTGCTCATTCGCAACTTCTGCGAAACTTTTCCCTTCTTCCTTAATTGACTCTACTTCTGGCTCTATTTGAGTCTCCTTGGAATTTAGTTCCTCTTCATCACTAAGTTCTAGTTCTGGATACTCTTCATAATCATTTCCTAAATCCATCATAGGTTCATCTTCAAATATTTTCTTTGAATATGCAACTTTAGACGCTTTATTGTAAGCTACATCAGTCAACACTTCCTTTTTCATGTCATCTTCAAATAGAAGATCCATACCTGGAACATTCTCCATTACCACAACCAATTCTGGCTCGGGTACTAACTCATGTGGAGCGATCAGCTCATTGCTCACTGAGTGAATAACTCTAGTCACATCATCTTCTGACATCTACAATCAAATATATTACTTTGATTTGTGGCGCCCTCAAAATAGGTATACATCACCTATTCTGAGTCGCCAGATATCACACTATAAAAATTCAAATACGAACTTCATTTATACAACTTTTGAACTGTCGTATAGAATACGACCACAGTTAACTATGAGTTTTAATATAAATGTATGTAACTCCCATGGTGCCTCGACCACAACCTAACAATGATACTTTACATTAAAAGTATAGTCAAAAACTATTTTAGAAATTAAAATTTTTGGGAAGTGCTCAAGGAAACCTTCGTACATGGGAGGCCATGTGTCTAGGTTATGATAGATATCATATATCCACAAAATTATCCTTGGTTGACCCAATAGACCCCAAAGAAAAATGAGAAGATTACTATCATCTTCTTTCCAATGGTGAGTCTTCTCTTGACATATAACTATCTCCACTGTCTCTAGGTGAAAATTATATTTCAAATAAACTCCAAGATTATATAGGTAGTGCTCGTAGATATACTCAACACGTGGATGTGCACAACCCTGTCTTATGATAACACGAGGTTGTATGTCATTAGACATCTTGTATGATAGTGGCAAAACACCCTTCCAAAGTTGGGTTCACCTCACCCTATTCGGTTCACCAAAATTAAATATCAAATGACGTATACAATACGACACACTTATCTAAAGTCATCAATAAAATTATTTTCATACTATTTAGGGAGAACCTCAACAGCTATAGACCATCGTTCTATTCCACTGTTATCCCTGCTCGACCCAGCTACACTCTTATTACCTTAGAAGAAAACTGGATATTGGAATAGTGAGGTAGCAGACTTCTCTTCTTCTTTCTCTCTATAGATTTTCTCTCTATAGTTTCTCTCTATAATTTATCTCTCTAGAGTTTCAGTGAATTCGTAAGAAATAATAAAGGAATGAGCTTCTATTTATAGGAGAATGAACTTAATAGTAACTAATTCATGAACGGTACAGATTGATTTACTTTTAAACGGACAGTCCATATTGATTTAGTATTAAAACTTAAAGCAATGGTCCATACTGATTCACTATTAAAACTTTAAACCAGCGATCCATACTAATTCACTATTAAAACTTTAAACTAGCGATCCATATTGATTTACTATTAAAACTTTAAACCAACGATCCATTATGATTTACTATTATAATTTCAACCAACAGTCAGAAAAATTAGCACATCTCCTTATGGAATAATATTGCACCCAAAAATGATTTGGACCGAAAAGAAATATATTTTTCTGGTGAATAGTATCCCGTGAATAGTACTTTGGGAATAGTATCTCGTGAATAGTACCCCGACACGAAAAGTGTCCCAAATATTCGAGTGAATAATACTAGAGTGAATAGTAATTTGGGTGAATAGTAACCTGTGAATAGTAACTCATAAATAGTACTCCAACACAAAAAGTATCCCAAATACTCGAGTGAATAATACTAGAGTGAATAGTAATTGAATAAATAGTAACCTGTGAATAGTAACTCATGAATAGTACTCCGACACAAAAAGTGCCCCAAATACCCGATCGAATAATATAACCTCCAGATATCAATTATTATTGAAATAAATATCGATTTCCACTAACACTAATAATTCCAACACAATGGAATTATCAATTTCATCTTTAATCAACACGAACTTATTCATCATTAATATTATAACTCACAATATTTAACAACCAGTTTGTTCCTAGGAAAGATGGGGCTTTCCAATAAGGATTTCTCCCTATTGGCGCGCAATTAGGTGACCAAATCTCTACTTGACAGAACTTCTAGACATTGTAAATATTATAATTTAATAATATAAATAACTTTGTCGTCTCAATTATTGATTTAATAATATATAAAATATTATGCAGATGATACTATGACAATAATTGAATCAATAATATGAGAGATATGATGCAACAATTATTGTAGCAATAATTGAGTATAACTGAGTGACTTCTCACATAAGCATCAATAATCAATACCATGTGCTACTATGCAACTACGCGTATTTTACCACCGATTATTTTATGACAACTTGCTTACTTTGAAATTTTTTCAAATATGACCCTTAACTTTAAACTTTTATCAATTTAACTATTTATCAAAATAGAAAAATTGAATACTTTTATTTTATAAAATTCGGGGTCTCACATGATTAGTATATAAAAACAATTATTGTTTACTATTACAAATAACAATTTATTTTATGTTATTTTTACTTCTTTCAAATTTTATCGATAAATTTCCACAATTTATCTCTTATAACTCTTCATGAGTTCATCTTCTTTAACTGTTCCATTTCAAACTCTTTCTGAGTTTATCTTTCCACTAACCTTTTTATACTTTTAACTAATGAATTTCCTTAATCCAACTCTTAACATACTCTATTTAAGTTTCTTTTATCTTTCGACTCCGATCTCCATCTTTTCAAGGTTATAGACTAAGGTGCCTCCACCTAAGGTTTCTAACCTACAGCTCTGATATCAACATGTGATGCCCCCAAATCCGAGCACATTTAAACTTCGGAGATGGTGCTCCACAGTACTAAACATAAACATACATATTCATGCATTCATACTTAATAGGAAGGTAATTACTAGCTATTACAGTCTTATTATTACATTCCCAAGTTCTAAGACCTTAAAATCTTTGAAATAAGATAATTAACATAATAATTATTTACAATAAACATATCTATTGCAGATAGTAACCATATCATCTTAAGCATTCAACTTGCATTTGTCCTTGTCCTTTATGGAACCTTCTATACGCTCAGTTTCCGCTGAAAACATTTAATTTAAAGTAAGAATAAACATTTACATGCCCAACAAGTATAAAATTTGTGTATAAAACAACATAATCAAGAATCACGTTTTCATATTTTTAAACCTTCATCAACTAAACAAAAGTTGTGAATAAATCTCAAATGATAGGAAATTACTTCCTTTGTTTTCAAAATATATTTTTGAAACGACATATTGACTTTTTCTAAGCGGTCATAAGACCTCGAATTTTCATTTTCATTTTGAAAGGGTTTGAACAGCTATTCTATTGTAAACCGTCATGAGTCACGAGTACGTTGGGTGATCAGCCCACTGTACCCTGTATTGATCAATACTACATGGTGAACGACTTAATTTGCATTCTTCTGTCACTTGACATTTTATGTCGACAATATAAAACATTTTCACCAATATTTGGGTTATTCATTCTTAGTCTAAATCTGTACCCAGTAGAAATTGGTTTGGATAATTAACTTAAACTCAATAATAATTCAAAAGATCATAACTAGATCATTGAAAGGTTTTAACATGTGTCTAGCTGATACAAATGGCATCGACATACTTCTTAAATAGTTCATGCATATTAGAACTTGAAAACTTGAACATTTCATACGTTATAGTAAAAATTTAAACAATTTATGCATTATAACATAGCTGAACACTTATACAACCAACAAATAGTGTGTATAAGTCTGGTATTTACAAAATTTCCAATTACTATGTAAAACGTAGCATACATACGAATTATTCATAAGAATATACATTTTCTTTCTTAAAAATTTCATTCAAAACAGAATTTTAATGGAGTTAGAATACTTGTCTTAAGCGTCTTCTATACTTTAGCGTTAATTGCCATTTATAAGTCCTACACATTCAGTGCATATAAAAGTAACAAGTAGCCACATATGAAAGTCACTCATATTTACATTAACTCTATTCCATGTTTTATAATGTTTGTCTCATAAGAATCGAAACACTATTTAAGTTATTAACATTGGACTTGGTATTTCGACGTTCGTACGTCGTACGCCCGCTTTTTATATTCTGAACGTTTAACCTATATGCCATTGCGCACTATTAACATAAATAATTCATCTACCATTCTATGTTTTATATTCCTATAGACTTTATTTCCAAAGAAAAATGCTTAGAACTCAGAAATAATAGTCAATCATGGCTTATCGCTCCGGTGTTCTGAAGAAACCACCCTCGTTTTCCTCTATTTGCATAACAGTCCTAAAGATGCCCATTTTAAGCCTTGATACTGACCTCAACTCTCAAAACCTAAAGAATGAAAGTTATAGGTCTATTCCTTATATTTTTGGATCATCTTTAATCACCTCAATCAAAGTTCGTACAAAATAGTTATGATCAATTTACAAAAGGATGTACAAACTTTTTTACCTTCTGCAGAACTAGAACAGTCGACTCTCAAATTTACCTAAAAATAGAGTCGACGGCTCTGAACTCTGGGGAACTAGAGCATCCATATCTCAAATAAGCCTACGACCAGAGCCGAAGCCTCTTAAACCTTTGCCCACTTTGCAAACTTAGCCAAAATTTTGATTTCATATAGTTTGAACACGCTTACTTTGACACATCATAATTTACTCATCCGATATCGGAATAAACTCGTTCTTGCGTATATTTCTTCCTTGTAAAAGATTCTTCAAATACCTCTGGACAAAATTTTTTTATAAGCCTCTAACTTTTCAGAAAAATGGCTCAAAAATCTTCCCGGAGCAATTTTTCACCGAAAGACGTTTAAACGTCAAATTTTCTAAACCTTTTAACTTGTTTATAAAAAGTTGAATTGAACTCGTTTTTTAGCTTAAGGTTCACATATTCACCCAACCACATATCTCTTGGAAATAAATATTTTTTTGAAGACATTAAATACCCATAAACTTGGTTTAAGCGACATACCAAGCTATAGTTTCCCTAATTGATACATTTTACGAAAAATTTCGCCATAACTTCGTTATAGCATATTTTTCCCCCATTCCACTTGGAATATTTTCACAAATTATATATCTATTATTTCATCATACAAAAGCATACCTCAACACATAGACAAACACATATTTATGTCCATAAAAAGTCCACTATTATCCTGTTCTTCCATCCTTATGTTTGGGATTACGTTTTAATTATTTGATTCACTTGTCATGCATCATTAAGGTGTTTTACAACGATTTACTCCTTCATAACTACCTTATAACTTCAAGATCCATTACGATCTTCACTTATAACCAACTACCAACAACTATCGAACAAGAAAATAACTAGATGAAGATATGATGGTTTAAGGGTAACCTCTTGTAGCTTCTTCTTCTTTTCCCTATTAACTTCTATTACACCTTGATCTTGCTTCTCCTCATTCCCTTTGATGTCCAACCACTCTCTTCTTTCTCTCTCTCTTTTGCTTTCTCTCTTTCTATCTCTTTTTTTATTGCAATATTTGGTAATCAAAAGAAATAGCTAAGTGTTGGCAATTAATCCCACTCTCCCACCACTTAACTCATCTTTGGTTAAGGAACTCAAATGAGACTAACAAATGAGAGCAAGACACTTGGTTTGGTTGGTGAATTATATAAGCTGACACTTAATGCTTATGCCACTTTAACCACTATTAGTCACCAATCCTCCCCCTTTTACTCTCCTTGCCAAGTCACTTCTCCCCTTTTTGCCCCTTATCTTTCTTCTAGACTAGCCTTGTCACAACCACATATAGCCACATGGGATAAATATCATCCCACATGCTTTGGCTCCAAGTCTTAGATTTTATTCCTCATGTTTTAGCCATGACTTCCATACTAGCTAAGCCACACAATACTTGACTTGCTCTTGGCTCCTCCTTTGGCTCCCATTTAGCCATTCATTCCATCTTTGACTTGAGTTTGTTTTACTTGGCTCAATAATTAGTCAACTTTCAAAATTCTTAGTCAAGCCCTATAAGTCTTAGAATTATTTATTTCAACTAATTTCAGTTAGGCATTTTTTATCTAGTTAGGTTTCCTAACTTTTTGAATTACTTTTCATAATCTGCTCGGTTAGCCGAAAAATTGACTTTCGATTTTTAAAAATTCGATTTCGCCATTTGTCCCCATTTTCCGAACAAACGCTATGCCGTAATTTAAAATTTCCAAAAAATGATTTTGTGTTTTTAGTGTGAATAGTATTTTTACGGTTTTTTACCAAATTTTTTTTATTAGAGATTTCATCCTTCTCAATTAAACGTTATAACGCAATTTTAAGCGCCATCAAACATTCGAAGCGCCATTAAACATTTTTATTTTCTACTTTTACCCATTAAACATTATTATACGCACATATAATTTGAAGCGCCATCAAATAATGACCACAAGTCACATAAAATTCAAATTATCAATAAAAAATCATTTTATTAAATAATTTTTTATAAATCCTATTTACAAGGATATTCAATCTTTTGTTATCCTTACAATTCTAGGTTAAGTCTGGAGGATACACCACCATGAGGGACGTCCTTATAGATACCACCATTGGTTCACCCATCAAGAGAGGCACAATCTTAAGCTCTATAAAGTTATAATTCTTATCTGTAAGACCCCAACTTTTATGAATAAAGAATAATTTTCTCGAAATATATTTTTGAATATTATGGTGTGGATTTGATATAATGTTATAGTTGTGAGTAATATTTATAAATTTTGCAAAGTAAGCAAGTGATTATATAATATTTGATTGGTCGGGGAATATTCGTACGACGACACAATCATTGGTGGACCCCACAACGGAAGTATTATTGTAGTTAGAAAATGACATAGTTATCTTTTTATAAAAATAATGGCGGAAGTAGTACCGTTAAAACTGTTGAACTACTCGGTAGTAAAAGTACAGTAATATGCGTGGTTGCATAGTAGCACACGGTATTGGTTATTAATGCTTACGTGAGAAGTCACTCAGTTATACTCAATTATTGCTACAGTAATTGCTGTATCATATCTCTCATATTATTGATTCGATTATTGTCACAGTATCATCTGCATATTATGATATATTATTAAGTCAATAATTGAAATGACAAAGTTATTCATATTATTAAATTGCAATATTTACAATGCCTAGAAGTTCTATCAAGGAGATGTTTGATCATCTAATTGCGCACCAATAAGGAGAGATCCTTATCGAAAAACCCCCTCTTTCCTGGGAACGACCTGGTAGTTAAATATTGTGAATTATAATATTAATGATGAATAAGTTCGTATTGATTAAAGATGAAATTGATAGTTCCATTGTGTTAGAATTATTAGTGTTAGTCAAAATAGACATTTATTTTGATAATAATTGATGTCTGGAAGTTATCGGGTAATTAATCGGATAAATGAGGAATTAATTGCTATTAATTCACATGATTATAACTATTTGTTCACATGTGTGTAATATTGATTCACATTCATGTACTATTAGGGCAGTTGGTGCAAGATTGATAATACTTGCATGACTAAGTTAAAGATGGAGGTATAGATGGAGGTACTAAACTGTAATTCGTATTTTCACATGATTATAATTATTGATTCACATGATTGAACTATTGATTCACACTATTTACTACTAGGGGAGGTGGTGCAAGTTTGATAATACTTGTAGGACTAAATTAAAAATAAAAGAAAAGTTGATGGTATTGTACTATAATATTTCGTGCCCCAAAATGTGAAATTATCGAAACTATATTTTCCTATAAATAGAAGCTCATCCTTCCTTCATTTCTCACCAATTCACTAAAGCTATAGAGCAATTATTATAGAGAGAAATTATAGAGAGAAAGAAGAAGAGAAGTATGCTACGTCTCTACTCCTGTATCCAGTTCCTTTCTAAGGTAAGGGGTATTATTTCTTTCGTATTCATGAAGAGAGATATTGTTATTCCATTCTTTATTATTATATTGGAATAACCTGTCAATGCGAAGTCCGCATACACGGTGAAATTATTTTATTATTCCATTCTTTATTATTCTGTTGGAATATTCTGTCTGTGTAGATTACGCTAGACCTGGTTCCATTCTTTATTATTCTGTTGGAATAACTTGTTTGTGCGGTCTATCGTATGCATGGTGAATTCTTTGTTATTCCATTCTTTATTATTTTGTTAGAATATCCTGTATGTACGGATTACGCTAGACCTGGCTCCATTCTTTATTATTCTGTTTTAATAACCTGTCTGTGCGGTCAATCGCATGCATGGTGAATTCTTTGTTATTCCATTCTTTGTTATTCTGTTGGAATATCCTGTATGTGCGGATTACGCTAGACTTGGTTCCATTCTTTATTATTCTGTTTGAATAACCTTTCTATTCGGTCTATCGCATGCATGGTGAATGATCCTTCGTATTCATTCCTTATTAAATTATGGAAATGATCTATCTACGTGGATTACTGCATGGCGGGTGAAAATCCACTTGCAGTTTCATATATTCTATGATACTCATTTGGTTAAAGTTTTGACTTCTATACTTCATGAAATTAGTAGAATATCCTGGATATTTGTGCTTCATCCGGTATCTTTTCATGGAAATATTCTACTGTGCATTCTTGAATTTTACTCCACAAAGTAGTATCATGTTGACAATTTGGACGTAATTAATTTCAAGATAAATTAACTTATAAATCTTTAAAATTTATTCTTGAACTTGTTTTATTGAATTATTATGTCATTGTCATCATCCTCATGCTTATATTGTGATGAAAGTCATCTTTGGCTTACGTGCATAGATGGACTTGTTATGATTATGACCAGGGATTATTCGGTGTAATTATGACCTGTAATGTTATAAATGATGTGGTAAAAGTCCTCAGTAGCCTGTAGTGCATTGATGGACAGTTTTTGGTATGATTATGACCAGGGATTATTCGGTATAGTCATGAACATTGATGATTTAATGAATATCCTTGGCCCGTAGTGCAGGGATGACTCGATGATGTGTTTTATTTATTAAGTTGAGTCTCAGCGATAAAAATTGATGAAAACATTTTAAATCATAGAAGATAGTAGATATCATGCTCTACTTGACTCTTCTAATGGATTACTTATTCCGCTGCAGTTAAACTTGATGTCTATTGTATTTTATCAGTTTAAAATTGTTGAAGACTAATGATAATTTATTCTGCATTATCTTAGTCATAATATTTCTTACTGGGCTAGTTGAGCTCACCCTTTCTTTCACTGTTTTCTTCAGGAAATGAGAACGTAGCCGGGACTAGTCGGGGAACGGAGTGACGGTCCAGATGATAGCATTAGTAGTCCTCACTAGTCTATTAAATAGTGTGACAATAAATGTAATGAGGACTCCATTGAGTGTGGATATTGTCTAGATGACAATATTCTTATTAAAACTCTTAATTTATGTTTTGTCGTATTTTACACGACTGTTGTATAATTAAGTTGTATTTGAATTTTGTACCATATATGTGGCGACTCAAGATGGGTGATGTATACCTATTTTGGGGGCGTCACAGTTGGTATCAAAGCTTAGGGATATGATCCCTGGCTGCGATGTAAGACAAGAACTAGGAGGGGAGAGACAAGGAATTCCTTCGCTAGTATGACCTACCTAAGTTTATTTGATATTTAATTGGTCGGTCAGAATATGGGGATAATATGTGATATGTTAATTAACCCTTGTTTTGTGCCAGTATTTGAAAATGGCATCCAAAAATGTTGAGATAAACAATGAAGCACATGAGACCGTTGAGTCACCACAGATTAATGCCTAGGATAATGTGCAACGTGAAGACAATAATCTTCAAGCAAATAATAACACCGATGAAATGGTGAACGATGCGATGTTCAGAGGCTTTATGCAATTCATACAACATCAGGTGAAAGTGGCTCCTGTCCAAAATGCAGGTGGAAACACTGAAAACTCTCGGACGGTCACCGCTAAGCAGTTCAAGGAGCTGGGACCACCAGAGTTTTTTGAAGAGCCAAAACCACTTAAGGCAAAGACGTGGATAAAGCGGATCAACAAGATATTTGATGTCTTGGGATGCTCTGAGGAGCAAAAGGTTCCCTTTGCCACCTTCATGTTGCGAGCAGAGGCAGATTACTGGTCGGAATCTGTAAAGCGTACTTAACCTGCCGCACTCAAAATGTCTTGGGAGAAGTTCCTAGAGCTGTTCAACGATAAGTACTTTCCTGAAAGTATTCGTCATATGAAGGAGGTAGAGTTCATCAAGCTTGAACAAAACAATATGACCGTGGCGCAGTACGAAGCTAAGTTTACCGAGTTATCTCGATTTGCGTCCCACTTGGTTGATAATAAAGAGAGAATGACGCAGATGTTTCTAAGAGGTTTGAAATCCAAGATAATTCAATACCTAATTTCTCACAAACTATGTTTGTATTCAGATGTTGTGAATAAGGCTCAGTTATTGGAGCACACGATAATGAGTCAACCCAACCAAGAGAGAGATAGCGGGGTTTATCTTAAGGTGTCTAACTTGTCAACGAGTCAAGGCGGAGCATCAAGTGCCAAAAGGTCCATTGCAACCACTTGAAATTCTAGAATGGAAGTGGGATCACATTACCATGGATTTCATTACTGGTCTTCCCAAGGTTTCTCAAGGCATATATGCGATTTGGGTCATTGTTGATAGATTGACCAAGTCTGCTCATTTTTACCGATACGAGAAACTTTTACACTTGAACGTCTTGCTAGTATATACATAAATGAGATCGTAAGATTGCATGGTATATCAGTATCCATAGTTTCTGATTGAGACCCAAGATTCACTTCAAGATTTTGGGTTAGTTTACAAAAAGATATGGGCACGGATTTATGATTTAGTTCGGCATATCATCCTCAAACGGATGGGCAGTCAGAAAGGACTATTCAAACTCTTGAAGATTTATTAAGACTCTGTGTCCTTGACTTCAAGGGAAGTTGGGATAAGTTCTTACCATTGGTGGAGTTTTCCTACAACAGCAGTTATCAAGTAAGTATTGGCATGGCTCCATTTGAGGCGTTGTATGGAAGAAAGTGTCGTTCTCCAGTATGCTGGGATGAGGTGGGTGAAGCAACATTGTTAGGATCGGATTTGGTACGTATGACTACGGAAAAAATTCAAACGATCTGACAACGTATAAAAACCTCACAAGATCGACAAAAGAGTTATGCTGATCTTCATCGAAAGGACGTGGAATTCAATATTGGAGATCATGTGTTGTTACGTGTTGCTCCACAAAAAGGAGTTACAAGATTTGAAAAGAGAGAAGAACTCAATTGTCGATTCATTGGCCCATTTTTAATCCTCGATCGAGTAAGAGCCGTGGCCTATAGACTCGCCTTACCGCCAAGTATGTCTCGTGTTCATAACGTTTTTTACATATCTATGTTACATAAATATGTGAAAGACCCGAACCATATTATTGAATTAGAACCAGATGAGGTAGAGGAAGATTTAATGTATGAAGAGTTACCTGTCAAAATTTTGGATAAAAAGGATCATATTCTATGCTCTAAAGTTATACCTCAAGTCAAAGTTTTGTGGAGAAACCACGATGTGGAGGAAATGACCCGGGAGTTAGAATCAGAGATGAAATCAAGGTATCCTCACCTCTTCGACATACCAGGTATGCACCCTAATTTTGAGGATGAAATTTCATAAGAATGGGAGGTTGTAAGACCCCAACTTTTATGAATAAAGAATAATTTTCTCGAAATATATTTTTGAATATTATGGTGTGGATTTGATATAATGTTATAGTTGTGGGTAATATTTACAAATTTTACAAAGTAACCAAGTGGTTATATAATATTCGATTGGTCGGGGAATATTTGTTTTAACAGGGAATATTCGTACGACGGCACAATCATTGGTGGACCCCACAATGAAAGTATTGTCATAGTTAGAAAACGACATAGTTATCTTTTTATAAAAATAACGGCAGAAGTGTTACCGTTAAAACTATTGAACTACCCGGTAGTAAAAGTACAGTAATACGCGTGGTTACATAGTAGCACACTGTATTAGTTATTGATGCTTACGTGAGAAGTTACTCAGTTATACTCAATTATGGCTACAATAATTGCTCCATCATATCTCTCATATTACTGATTCGATTATTGTCACAGTATCATCTGCATAATATGATAAATTATTAAATCAATAATTGAGACGAAAAAGTTATTCATATTATTAAATTACAATATTTATAATGTCTAGAAGTTCTGTTAAGGAGAGTTTTGGTCATCTAATTGCGCGCCAATAAGGAGAAATCCTTATTGGAAAGCCCCATCATTCCTGAGAACAACCTGGTTGTTAAATATTGTGAGTTATAATATTAATGATGAATAAATTCGTGTTGATTAAAGATGAAATTGATAGTTCCATTGTGTTGGAATTATTAGTGTTAGTGAAAATTGACATTTATTTCGATAATAATTGATGTCTGGAAGTTATCGGGTAATTAATCAGATAAATGAGGAATTAATTGCTATTAATTCACATGATTATAACTATTTGTTCATATGTGTATACTATTGATTCACATTCATGTACTATTAGGGGAGTTGGTGCAAGATTGATAATACTTGCATGACTAAGTTAAAGATGGAGGTATAGATGGAGGTACTATACTGTAATTCATATTTTCATATGATTATAACTATTGATTCACATGATTGAACTATTGATTCACATTATTTATTACTAGGGGAGGTGGTGCAAGTTTGATAATACTTGCATGACTAAATTAAAAATGAAAGAAAAGTTGAAGGTATTGTACTGTAATATTTAGAGCCCCAAAACGTGAAATTATCGAAACTATATTTTTCTATAAATAGAAGCTCATTCTTCCATCATTTCTCACCAATTCACTAAATCTATAGAGCAATTATTATAAAGAGAAATTATAAAGAGAAAAAAGAAGAGAAGTCTGCTACCTTTCTACTCCAGTATCTAGTTTTTTTTTAAGGTAAGGGTTTTATTTCTTTCGTATTCATGAAGAGAGATTTTGTTATTCCATTCTTTATTATTATGTTGGAATAACCTATCTATGCGAAGTACAACATACATGGTGAAATTTTTCTGTTATTTCATTCTTTATTATTCTGTTGGAATATCCTGTATGTTTGAATTATGCTAGACCTAGTTCCATTCTTTATTATTCTGTTGGAATAACCTGTCTGTGCGGTCTATCGCATGCATGGTGAATTCTTTGTTATTCAATTCTTTATTATTATGTTGGAATATCCTGTCTGTGCAGATTACGCTAGACCTGGTTCCATTCTTTATTATTCTGTTAGAATAACCTGTCTGTGTGGATTACGCTAGACCTGGTTCCATTCTTTATTATTCTGTTGGAATAACCTGTCTGTGCGGTCTATCGCATGCATGGTGAATGATCCTTCGTTATCATTCCTTATTAAATTGTGAAAATGATCTATCTACGTGGATTACCGCATAGCGGATGAAAATCCACTTGCAGTTTTATATATTCTATGATACTCATTTGGTTAAAGTTTTGACTTCTATACTCCATGAAATTAGTAGAATATCCTGGATATTTGCGCTTCATCCGGTATCTTTTCATGAAAATATTCTTTTGAGCATTCTTGAATTTTACTCCACAAAGCAGTATCATGTTGACAATTTGGACGTAATTGATTTCAAGATAAATTAACTTATAAATCTTTAAAATTTATTCTTGAACTTGTTTTATTGAATTATTATGTTATTGTCATCATCCTCATGTTTATATTGTGATGAAAGTCATCTTTGGCTTACGTGCATAGATGGACTTGGTATGATTATGACCAGGGATTATTCAATATAATCATGACCTGTAATGTTATAAATGATGTGGTAAAAGTCCTCAGTAGCCTGTAGTGCATTGATGGACAGTTTTTGGTATGATTATGACCAGGAATTATTCGGTATAGTCATGAACATTGATGATTTAATGAATATCCTTGGCCCATAGTGCAGGGATGACTCGATGATGTGGTTTATTTATTAAGCTGAGTCTCAACGATAAAAATTGATGAAAACATTTTAAATCATAGAAGATAGTAGATATCATGCTCTACTTGACTCTTTTAATGGATTGCTTATTCCGCTGCAATTAAACTTGATGTCTATTGTATTTTATCAGTTCAACATTGTTGAAGACTAATGATAATTTATTCTGCATTATCTTAGTCATAATATTTCTTGCTGGGCTAGTTGAGCTCACCCTTTCTTTCACTGTTCTCTTCAGGAAATGAGAACGTAGCCAGGACTAGTCGGGGAACGGAGTGACGGTCCAGATGATAGCATTAGTAGTCCTCACTAATCTGTTAAATAATGTGACAATAAATGTAATAAGAACTCCATTGAGTGTGGATATTGTCTAGATGACAATATTCTTATTAAAACTCTTAGATTATGTTTTGTCGTATTTTACACGACTGTTGTATAATTAAGTTGTATTTGAATTTGGTACCATGTATTTGGCGACTCAAGATGGGTGATGTATACCTATTTTGGAGCCGTCACATATCTCTCTATGTTGATATTGATTTAGGCATCGGAAGGTCCGCTTAGGGAAAACATCTTTGGGTGAATCTTAAGTGTTTTGCTAATTTTTTCAGGTGTAGTTGACTCTACTTAAAGATTTCCAACGCGACTGACAACAATTTTCGCATGGGTAGATTCCATTTTTATAGCTAGTAGGCTTTTGATATTAAGAACGCATTACATCATATACTCTGAAATGGGAATAGTGGGACTTAAAATTAGTTAATGTTGTTTATATTTGGTTGGAAGAAGCCTTAACCTTATGCTATAGACAATTGCACAACAATTCTTGCATATGCATTACATATTTACATAATATCTTGAAACTATTAAATGTGTTCGATTGTGACTAACAAGTGTATATTTATTTAAGACGTGAGTATTTAAAAGTGCTTTTGAACCGAAAGGACTACTCTTTACAAGTGCAAAGTTTTTACTCCCTCCGATTCTTAATATAAGTCGTTTTAGAGAAATATTTTTATTCCTTAATACAAGTCATTTGAGAATTTCAAGTAAAGATTAATTGTTTAGTTTCCAATATTACCACAAGTATTAAATATAACTTTGGTTCTCTTATTATTATTTTTCCAATAAATAACACTCTTTTCTTCCAATATAAGGACAATATAGGTCATTGATATTATAGTTAATGTTATACAATCATTTCCTTAAGACTTGTGCACAACTCTAAAACGACCTATATTAAAGAACGAAGGGAGTAAATAATAGAATATTTTTATATTTAATTTAGAAGGAATTTTAATTGAGAAGTTGCAAAATATTTTTTTTTGTAATATATGAGAGGCACTAAAAGAAAAGGACTTAAAGTCGACGGAAGTAATTTCGAAGAAATGAGTTTGGTCGAGGTTGTACTAAGTTTGACGAAATAATCCCTCGAAAATAATTCCCTCGACAATAAGTTATGCTCGACGGACGTCCGTTGACAATATGAATACCAAAGGGTGCGTAAAATTGGCGCCAGTGCCAATACTAATTTCGACGGATGTATTAATAGCCTCAACGGAATTCCGTCGAAAATATTAACTTTAATTAAAACCTAATTAGTTCCTCTCCTCCACCCGCCGTATACTACACACACTCTCTCTCTTCGACAGTGCCTCTCTCTCTCACCTCACAAAGCTCCTAGCTCTTCCTCCTCCTCCGACTGCTTCTCCTCTGCCTCTTCCTTCGCCCCCTCAAGCCTCCTCCTCCTCCTCCAACAGCCTCCGACCACCTCTCCTCCACCACCGTTCCGCCTCCTACCTCTTGCCTCCTACAGCTTAAAGGTTAGTCTTAGTTTGTTTGTTTTCCTAAATTGGATTTCCTTAATTTATTTCCCCAATTTTGTTTCAAAAACTTGACTAGCAGTTTAAGTATAGTTTTTATGTACTAGCAGCTTAAGTATTTTGTTTCCCCAATTTTGTTTCATAAATTATTGGCATAATTTGTGATTGGCATGAAGGATTTTCCCCCTAATTTCGTTCCTTAATGTGCATTTTTGATAATGAACTTTGTTGTATGCTTGAGTTGACTGTTAGTGAATTTGTAGTGCATTAATATTTGTTGGAGTTTTTTCATGTTATTGGAGCTTGTTAATGTTAATTACTGCCTATTTTACAAATTTGAGTATATATATACAATTATTGAATTGTATTGTTGAATTATATATACTTGTTGGTTCTGTTGGTATTGATATTAAATATTCTTGCTGTGATATTGCCTAATGTCTTCATATTGTCATATTTGTTATATCCGATGAAATTTCTGTCAAAATTCAGTAATTGCAACATGTGGGCCCTTCTTTATTATATTAATGTATAGTTAGTTTCTCAATACTAAAATACACTAAAATGAAATGAACTAAATAGCATTAACTTAGTTTTACACTAATAAATTAAAAAATAATATTTAATATTATAATTTATCAAAAGCATAAATAAATTAAAATTAAAAATATCACATATACATACAAAAAAATTTAAAATTAATTTAATTTAAGATAATAAAATTTAAATAAATTAAATTATATTAAATTAAATAATATAATATAATATAATACAAATTAAATTAAATTAAATATAATTTAATTTAAGATAATAAAATTTAAATAAATTATATATAATATAATATAGATTAAATTAAATTAAATTAAATTAGGATAATAAAATTTAAATAAATAATATATAATATAATACAAATTAAATTAAATTAAATTAAGATAATAAAATTTAAATTAATTAATTAATATTAAATTACATAATATAATATAATCAAAAATTAAATTAAATTTTTAAAAAAATAAAAAATTGATTTAATTTAATATACTTAAATTGAACTTAATTAATTTAAATAATAAAATATAATATAGTATAAGTTAAAAAATAATAAACTCAAAATAAATTAATTAATTAAATTAAATTAAAATAATATAATATTATATAATACAAAAATAATTTAAAAATAATTTAGAATTAAATTAAATTAACTATACTATAATATCATATCATTAAATAAACTAAGTAGCATAAACTGAGTATCATTTACTTAGTTTATATCATTAGAAAATTTAATTTAATTAAATATAATTAATTAATTTATATAATATAATATAATAAATAATAAAATAAAATAAAACAATTATCTTAAACTAAGTAGCATTTACCTAGTTTTTCATTGATAAAATAAACTAAGTAGCATTTGCTTAGTTTGCCATAATTTTTAATAAACTTAATAATGTCATGTGTTAAATCTTCAATACACTCAATTGACAATCAATTACGATTATACAATGTATAGTACATATCATTCCATTAACCTGTAAATATTTACTATAGGTAGGTACTTAGAAACCCGTTTGACATTCACTCATTAGGAGTGAATGTCGAATAGTCCCCAGTTTGGGACTGTTACTGGATTTTATGTCTCTCACTTAGGTCGGTGTCAATTCACTAGGTGCGTTTTTATAAACTTTTGAGGATTTTTCAGCTGGTGTCTCTACATGTTCTTCGAGTGCATACTTAGACTAAGTTGTCTTAGTTTATTTTGTGTACTTGGAGACCATGGGGAGGTGCTGCTGAAATTTTCTTAAAATATAAGAAACGTGCTCAAGATTGGTACTAGTAATGAGACACATCTAGGAACGGGATAGAAGCCTAACCCTTATAGAGTGGAGATATATACTAGGTAAACTAAATACATGCATGGACCACATTCTTGATCTTATTGGGTATTTTCTTTAATTAAAGATGTCAGTCGACCGGAGTTGGATGTAACGTAGGATTAAGATTGATGGGAGGGTATTAGTTGATGCGTACCGTAGTTAGTTCATTTCCAGGTTGTATCGTTAATGGGTATAGATTCAAGGTTGATGACTTGAATGAATTGACATCAGTTAACTCTGGTGTTGTCGTGTTAAGAAGTTGTTACGGAGATTCTGAATCTAATTACTATGGAAGATTAGAGGAAGTTGTTGTGCTCAATTATCCAGGGGCCAAAAAGGTCGTTACATTTAAGTGTCGTTGGTTTGATACTACAAAGGGTGTTTAAGTTGATCGTAATAGAATCGTCACAGTAGATATAAAATCCAAGTTATAGTCTGATGATGTATTTGTATTAGCCAGCCAAGCAACTCAAGTGTACTACGCCCCTAATGTCATAAATTATAGAATCCCCTGGTATACAGCTGTGACAACAAAGACTCAATCATTTGATGGTATTAATCTATCTTAAACGAATAACCCGCTGCAAGAAGAAGTTAGCAATCCCAGCCACGTATTGCAATATGATGGCGAAGTATTGGTAGATGATGTCGTTGACGTACCCGATGTCGACGAAGTGGAAGAAGATGTGGTTGTCAGTCCGTATGTGATGGTAGAAGATGATACCGAGGAAGAAATTGATACAGAAGAGGAAGAGACAGAATCAGAGGATGAAAATGATTTTGATTCTGACGGGTTTGACAACGTAATACTTCTTCAGAACTTGGTGTTTTGTAAATATTATATGTAACGCCCCCAAAATAGGTATACATCACCCATTCTGAGTCGCCAAATACATGGTACAGAAACAACTACAACTTCATTAATATAATTATCGTGCAAAATACGACAACATAAAAATTGTAAGTTTAAATACAAATATTATCTTCTAGACAATATCCACACTCAAATAAGTCATCATTATAATTATTGATACACTATTTTACAAAATAGTGAGGACTACTAAAACAATTATCTTGAATCATCACTCCATACCCCGGCTAGTTCTTGCTAAATTCTCACCTCCTGAGAAGAAAAATGGAATAAAAAGGAAAAAGGTGAGCTCAACTAGCCTAGTAAAGAATATTATGACTAAGATAATGTACAAAAAATTATCCTTAGTCCTCAACAGGAAAAAATCTAATAGAATATAATAAACAACAAGTTTTAGATCAACAACAGCAGCGAAAATAACAATTTATTATAAGAGTTATGTAGAGAATGAAATCTACTATCATCTATGAATTTAAAGGTCCATCGTCAATATTTTATCCATGTAACATCAATATTTTATCCCTGTAACATCAATCAATATAAATCTTAAATATTCATCTTTGCACTACGGGCCAAAGATATTCATTTGTATCACCAGTTGGTCATGTTCATCTCAACACCGGTTCATCTTTGCTGTAAGACCCCGAATTATTAATAAATGAAATTTAATTTTCTCTATTTATTATTTTGAAATAGTAAGGGTTGATTTGATTAATGTGGTTAGTTATGGGTAAAATGCGTAAATATTTTAAATAAGCAGGTGGTTATAAAATATTCATTGTTGTCAGGGAATATTCGTTTGGTCGTGGAATATTATTGTTGTCGCGAAATATTCGTACGACGGTACAGTCTTTTGTGGGCCCCATAACGAAAAGCGATTGGATGAAGAAAATGACAAGTATAAGTTGTTTATAAATAATGGCATAGTTGTTACCGTTAACACTGTTGGAATAACCGGTGGTTAAAATACAGTAATACGTGTTGTTGCACAGTAGCACACAATATTGTACCAATTATTGATTCTTACGTAAGAAGACACTACTCAATAATTATTACAGTAGTTACTGTTCAGTATTTTATTTTATTGATTCAATAATTGCTGCGTTGATATTTTATATTACTGTTGTTTCAATAATTGTCACTACACAGTATTTTTCATTATCGGAGCAATAATTCATATTATCTGAATAATATTATTAGAAAACATTATTGGCAATGTCTAGAAAGTTCTGTCTAAGGAGCGGTTTGGTCACCTAATTGCGCGTCAGTAAGGAGAAATCTTTATTGGAAAGCCCCCTCTTTCCTGGGAACGGCCTGGTTGCCAGTACTGTGATTCTATAATATTATTTATGAATTATTAATTATTGATTTATATGATGAGGGAAATATTGATTTTATGTGGATATAGATGGAGAAAATTTTTAAAGTGACAATTTTAAATTAGGTCATTTCCACTCATCAGATTACGGAGGTCATTATGCGGGTGATAGAACAACAACCAAAGTGTTACAGTCGGGTTTTTTCTGGTCTTCCCTATTCAAAGACGCATATCTTTATGTGATAAAATGTGATCTGTGTAAACGAGTAGGCAATATCTCCAAACACAATGAAATGCCACTTAATAACATTTTGGAGGTGGAGTTATTCGATGTGTGGGGAATTGACTTTATAGGACCTTTCCCATCCTCATTCAATAATCAGTATATTCTGCTGGCGGTGGATTATGTTTCGAAATGGGTAGAAGTTGCATCCTTACCCTCGAACGATGCTAAGGTGGTACTTCGATTCTTGAAGAAGAATATATTCACCCGATTTGGGACGCCAAGGGCGATAATTAGCGATGAGGGAACTCACTTCTATAATAAGCAGTTCACTAAATTGCTTACACAGTATGGAGTTAGACATAAGATTGTAACTGCATACCACCCCTAAACCAATGGTCAAGCAAAAGTTTCGAATCGGCAAGTTAAGAGAATCTTGGAGAAGGTGGTCAATCAGTTACGAAAAGATTGGGCCATACGACTAGATGATGCCCTATGGGCATATCGAATTGCTTACAAGAATCCTATAGGTATGTCACCTTATAGGATGGTTTATAGAAAAGCGTGTCATCTCTCGGTCGAATTAGAACATAGTGCATACTGGGCCATTCAGAAACTAAACTTCGACCTACAAGCAGCTGGTGAGAAGAGGTTACTTCAGTTAAATGAGATGGATGAATTCTGGCATAATGCATATGAGAACGCCAAACTGTACAAGGATAAAGTCAAAACCTGGCGCGATAAGAAAATCCTTGATCAGAAGTTTGAATTGGGCCAAAAAGTATTACTTTTCAACTCCAGATTGCGTTAATTTCCCGGTAAATTGAAACCTCACTGATCTGGGCCGTTCGTGGTTGTATCTGTCACTCCATACAAAAATGTTGAAGTCGAGAAACCTAATTTGAAGCGAACATTCAAGGTGAACGGCCAACGGCTCAAACATTATTGGAGTGGATCCGTCGATTGCAAATCTACGGTGATGTACCTATCTAATCCAGTGAACAACTGAGCAACACCAACTAAGTCAGGCTGACGACTATAAACTAAGCGCTATTGGGAGGCAACCCCAGAGTTTTATTTTTTTATTTTTTTTATTTTTTCTTACTTCATTTTAGTTTTTTATGGGTTGTTATTTTTAATATTTCATAGCATGATCCTTGGGTATAAGAACAATTTTAATAATGCGAATTGTTTGTTTATTTTTTGCTAGACTTCATTGCTACAGAGGCTGTGCAGCCAGAGGGAGTACAACAGCTGCTCCCCGGCACCCCAATATCCAAGAATTATTGAACCCCAACGCTTACCATCAGTAACCATAACAAAGGTTCAGATCCCCGGTGCCCATTTTGGCTTAGCTACCAGCACCTTGTCGCTAGGGATTATCACCTGATACTGCACCATAACGCCTCGGCGCTCTGTCTTGCCCATATGCCAGCGCCCCGGTGCTAGGGCCTGCCACCAAACAATGTATTACAGCGCCCCAACGCTATGAAGAACCTATAACTCAGCGCCCCGACACTAGGGGCTTCTACCGAACACTGCATAATAGCGTCCCGATGCCCACTTTACGTTATAACCCACAACCCCGGCGCTTGGATCAGTTTTTTAAAAACTGTTTAAATGCTTGAACTCCTCATTCACCATAAATCCAAATTCTTTTACACTTCTACCTTCTCCACACCACTTACGCATGTTTAACTCTTCTATCTCCTGTACTTGCCCATTCATCTCACGTCTCATATTTTCCTTGCACTTAACACTATCACTTGGTGATTCAAGCACTTCCCTTCCATACTTGCTTTCAGTTTATCCTTTGATGGTAAAAGGTATGTTGTGCACTCAATTTCATCGTAAATCCTCTCATATTTTGTTACAAAATCTAGATTGCTGGTATCTATTGCCCTCAATTTTAAATATGTGATGCCCAAATTTTTCTTTTTTGTCTGTTCTGGTTTCTTCATATGGGTCATGCATGCTATTCAATTTCCATTGGGCCACTTATCTTCTTAATTGGGTATTGGATGCCATGTTTATGCTATTATATATATGAGTTTGTATGATGTGCCCCTATGTGTGGATTACAAGAAACTTACACTCGGCCTACAAGGTGTTTGATATATTGCCTCAATGAATTATATTTGCTATTTTCTATCAAAGGCATGTATATCCTTCCCTCTAATCGTGTAGCTATCCTTACCTGTTCATAGTCAACATTTTCCTCCTAGTATAAGGGCTAATTTCACATGAGGGGTATGGGTTGGAGGACATGCACGTGAATTGCTCATACATGTCATGCACTGGATATCTCTAGTGTCACACTATCACATGCATGTTAGGTGCTTATCCGTGTTTCTGTGTGTTTTGTTTGGTCGGCTATTTGGGTAATACTATACAACTCTACAATTTGACCATGTTAGTCATATTGCATGTTCTTCGGTTCAAATGGTATACACCCCCTATTCCACAAGGCTATTATAATTCAAAGTTTGGGGGTTGTGATGCATGTACAAGTTGACTTATACACTTTGAACTAAATTCTAACTGGTGTATTTCCATTTGTAGGGTATTCTTATGGCTTCAAAGCATCAACGAGGAGAAGATTCTGGGACCGCCTCCACTCCCCAAAAATTTGACAACCGTCGGTTCGTCAGTGCCGCAGCTCAAAAACCATAATACGCGAGCTTTGTCAACCGGGCACTACTTGGACATTACATGAACGTGGCAGCATGACATTCCCCCTTTCTCACCTTAGTTTATATGGAAAGGCTTGGTATACCTTTATATGCGCTAAACTTATGTCGTGCACACATATTAGCCATATCACCAAGGAGAAGGTTGTGCTACTATATTTTATAATTCAAGGCTTGAAGATTGATGTTGACCTTGTCATTCAGCAATCAATTCTACGAGCTACACGAGGAGGTACCATGGGAGGTTTACCCCATCCATCTCTCATTTATGTTTTATGTGCAAAATTTGGGGTCAAATGGAAGTCAGATGAGATGATTCAAACCCCAATGCCGGTGTTAGACCATAAGCTAATCAGCAGGTATAGATTATGGACTGGTGGGGCGAACCACCCCCGTGGATTGGGTTTTATAATTCCTCAAGTTGAAGCTCTACATGTTTCACCAACTCCTGCCCCACCCACTTATGGTCCTTCCTCTGCAGCGCACCATGGTGTTGTCCCTGAGGGCGTCCAGCGTGAAATTGATGGTTGGTTCTACAATCTCGAATCCCAAAATGTCCGCCTGTCTGAACGTCAAGATGTGATATACAAATTTTAGTCGACCAATTCGCTGCTTAGAATGTTATGTATGCTCAATTGTACCCGGGAGATAATCTTAGCCATTTCCTTACTGCTCCTGTTTTGCCTGTGTTTCCCCCTTCTGATCAAGAGATGAGCAAGGATGATGCTGATGCGCCCAAGGAATAAGCTCGTCAGGTAAGTCCTCTGTTTATAATGTTATATTTTTTGCATGAGGACATTGCTCTTTATAAGTTTGGGGTAGTTTAGTTACTATTTGCATTAGTAGATGCCATGTTTCTAGTAGTTTGTGGATAATATATTTTTTACTTTTGGTTAAGTGTTGCATTTAGGATTTTATATTAATTCCAGCTGTTTAATAGTTAAGTATATTTGGGGCCAATTTTTATGAAATTGCATAAACAAGTCTAGTAAGGATTGTTAAGCTGTGATGTGCTTTCTTGACATGATTTAAATCTTTATCTATTTGAAACTGATATTATCATGATAGCACATGTTAAGTAACGACTATGTTGGCTGAGTAAGTTTAAATGGAGAGATAATAGATTTCTAAAGGAAAAATACTAGTTGAATGAAAGAATAACATGAATAGCTAATGATGGCTGAAGCAGACATGAATTTAAGTTTAGGGGGAAATATCTAGAGTATATAAGCTTTTAAAAAAAATAAAAAATAAAAAATAAAAAATAAAAATAAAAATAAAAATTCGTGGCTAGTTTTGTTTCGGGGCCTTTGTTACTTGAGCAAGTAAGCCCGAGGGAGTGTCTCTACACCTAGCGCCCTAAGGTCATATATGATCTGGGAGTCGTTGGTCGAAAGCTCGCTAAGGGGTAGCACTGTTAGCCTAATGGAATGAGACATTGCACGGTCATGGGGAAAAATGATGAATAAAATGGGAAAAAGTGCAAAAACCCCCATTAAAAAATTAAACAAATAAAAATAAAGCAAAAGTATTTCATTTTGACCCTTGAACTTTGGTAATTATTTGACTTTAACCGAATTCAGTTTATTTGAGGAGTTCTCAAGTTTATACTGTATGATGCCTTCTAAGAAATCTATTATGTTTCGTATTTCGCTTTTCATTGGTTAGCATGGTTGTTGAGCACACACACACGATATCAGTAATAACATGTATAGATTTGTTGATTATTGGGATATTATTGATTTATCTTGATATGATGTGCTAGTGTGTTATTGTGATTTTTCTGAGGCCTAATGAATATACGGTGTCTATTAGATTGCTGGAATTACAAACATGTAGATAGTTATAGGTGTATTTACATGGTTTGTTTAGTTTTTCGTGTTGCCTTGTGTTTTGTTGCTTGAGGACAAACAAAAATTTAAGTTTAGGGGTATTTGATGATTGGGTAGTATACCCATGAATTGGATATACGTGGGCTTAAATTATTGTATTCTCGAGTCTTTTAGAAGAATTTTTACTGTTCTTATTTATTATTTTGCAGATTGAGGAGATGCAAGGACAAATTGGGGAGTTGAGCTGTTTAATGGCAATTTTATAATTAAATTGAAGAGAAGCACCGGGGCGCTCTAACTGAACTAATGTTCAGCGCTAGGGCGCTAAGGCACGGATTTCGTTGACCAGGTGCAGGCGTGGATTAATGGTTGACTTGAATTTGTGAATTAACCGAGATGTTGACTTGGATTAGGATTGTGGTTAGATGAAAAATGGTATATAAAGGCTAATTTGCTGAAATAAAAGCGGATCGTCGTCAATCATAATTGGAGGCTAATTGGGAATCACTTGAAGATTGAAGATTGAAGATTGGGAGATTTTCTTTAGAGTTTCTTCTTCTCTTTATTTTCAAATTGTGTAATTCCTTAAGGATGATTTTCATGAGATTATTGATTTATTTCTTATTATGAACTAATTCTTTTATTAAGACTACCAATTGAACCTTTTATGCTTATGAATTAATTATTTAATTTATTCTAATTATTTTTGTCAAGGTGAATTGTTTATTATGTCTTGTGCGTATTGATTAATTATTTGGCCAGTAATTACCGTGTTACTCTAGATGGATTTGGGAGAAGAGATCTAGGGTTAGAACTGGACATTATAACATTTATGCTTGATTATTTGCATGAGACGAATAATTAGGGTCGTGAATTGAATAGGAATATTTGTTCACTGCATGTAACAATTTGGGAATTGGAACTTAATGGATTTAATTTAATTATTTTGCATAGGAATATCACAAGATTAATTGAATTGAATAAAAGTTAATTGATCACTTGGGAAAGGATTTTTGACACTTAAAATTCCTGTTAACAATTCAGTAGGCATAATAATTGGATTATTTGGATAATTGATTTATAGTTCATAATTGGGGATATTGGAGTCTTAACCTTTATTTATCTGAATCCATTCATCGAGTCTTAATCTTTATTTATTTATTTGATTAGATTTTAGAATAATCTATTTTTAATTGATTAATTAATTTAGTTTTCTTAATTAGAAAAATCACACTTTGCAGTTGTTTAAATAAAATTGAATTGGTATAGTGCTAGTAGTTGGAATTTATTGATTGGAATTCTCTGTGGGATAGACACTTAATTTTATCATTTTATTATTTGCTGACTGTGTATACTTTCACATATAATTGATTGTGAAATCAAGCAACAAATATCGGATATAAGACTATAGGAAACTTGCACTGAATAACAACTCTCAAAATATCTAAATACTCAAAAAATACGCTCGATAATATAGAAAGAGAAAACTTATGATTCTTGTGTGCTTTTCAATTCTAACTAAGCACCCTATTTATAGGAAAATGCTAGAATGCCAAAGCAGAATAAATTAATAAAATAATAATATTTCATAACAAATTTCAAGCACGCCACTTGACCAGCACTCCACTTTTGAAAAACCAATTCAGCACATTTTTTCCACCAAATAAAAATATTTGGCTGATTTTTAAATAAAAATATTTCCCACCCATGTTTTAAATAAAAATATTTATTTTCGAAACTTCAATAATTCATAACAAATAACCCTTTTATCAGAAAATATGAATTTTATGTCCATTTCATAGGAAATTAAATTCTCTACAACTTTTTAGAAGAAAGTTTTTCTAAATTCTAAACAGAAAATGCCCGAAATTCATATACGGACAATTTTTAATACCTTCCATTCCGAAAAAATACTGATAAAACACCGCAACATTAATTCCTTCATTTATATCCACACAAAATAAATATTTTTCTATCCATCATTTATATTCACGTAAAATAAATATTTCCTTATCATATAAATAAATAATTAATTATTCACAAATAATATTATAGAATCATAATTATGACAACCAGGTCATTCCCAGGAAAGAGGGGGCTTTCCGATAAGGATTTCTTCTTACTAGCGCACAATTAGATGACTAAATCCCTTTCCTTAGACAGAACTTCCTTAGACATTGCCAATAATGCTATCTAATAATATTATTTAAATAATATAAATTATTAATCTGGTAATGGAAATATTGTGCAGTGACAATTATTAAAACAACAATAATATAAAATATCAATGCAGCAATTATTGAATCAATAAAATAAAATATTGAACAGTAATTACTGTAACAATTATTGAGTAGTGTTTTCTTACGTAAGAATCAATAATCCAATAATAATGTGCAATACTGTGTGCTACTGTGCAACCATGCGTATTACTGTACTTTAACCATCGGATATTCCAACATTGTTAACGGTAACAATTACGCCGTTATTTATAAAAACTCAAACTTGTCATTTTCTTCATTCGACCGTTTTTCGTTATGGGGCCCACAAATGGCTACGCCGTCGTACGAATATTTCCCGACAGCAAGAATATTCCACGACCAAACGAATATTCTCCGACAACAATGAATATTTTATAACCACTTGCTTATTTTGTAAAATTTGCACATTTCACCCATAACCAAAATATTATATCAAATTAACTCTTTATTATTTCAAGATAATGAATAGAGGAAACTCAATTTTATTTATAAAAAGTTGGGGTCTTACATTATACAACTAAAACAAATCATTAGAATAATTGCAATAAAATTTCACTAATGAAAATTTATGTCTGTTATTTCTGTAGTACAACTATGCCTAGACATAGCAGTGGAGACGGCCGAGGTGGCGGTCGCGATGGATCAAGTGACGATGCTGAGCAATTGACGATGCTGAGCAGGCCGCGATATTATATTGTCTCAACAGGGTGACGATCAAGCTGACGATGCTGAGCGGTTGGACGATAACGGCGGCCCGTGACATATATAGTTTTTATATGATTTGTACATATTTACTTAGTTTTTAGCTTAATGTGATGTAAATTTTAATAATATAGCTGATTTTTGACGTATTGTAGCTTTTATTGACCATTACTTTAGTTTGACATATTTACGTTAGTTTAAATAAATATTTGATATATTTTAGTTGATTAGAACTTTAGTTTAATGTCATATTCAAGTTGGCCATTATTGTTGGCCTTGGATTATATTTGTGTATTATGTGTTATTGGAAAAAAAATAGGTTTACAGATACAAAAAATGTGGGTATTATTACCCTAGAGATTTCCAAAACAGAAAAAATATTTTTTTTTAAAAAGATAAAGTCGACGAAATAACACTATCCTCACCGAAATTCCAACGAGATTAAGCCCCTTATAAATTTTTATAAAATACCACGTAGCATGTTTATTATCGACCGAATATTCTCGACGGATGAAAATTCAATCGACAATAGCTTAATATCGATCGAATATTCCGTTGAGATTAGTTCGGTAGAGGATAAATATCTCTGACTAAAATATCGACGAACTTAATTTCGTCGTGCTTATATCCGACTACATTTTTGACCGAATATTCTGTCGGAATTTAACATATTCTCGACAGATTATACTTAATTCCGACAGAATATTCTGTAGTGAGGGAGTGTGTGTGTGTATATATATATATATTATATATATAATACTACATAAAATGACGTCACCTCTCTTTTTACCAAAATGTAATCTTAAAAAATAAATACTGGTATATTTAAGATAATTTATTTTATTTCTTCACATTTCCAAGATCCTAAATATAAAAAACCAAGAATGATGATGATTGTGACCACATACTTGTAAAAATAAAAATTGTTTATGAACGTGTGAACTCTGAACAAAAGGAGAGACAAAATTATTATAGTATAAGCCGCCCACGTGTCAGGATTTAAAGGAATTTGGACTCTTCTAAACCCAATGCTTCCTTGGATATTGTGCCAAAATTCACCCATTCATTTTCTCTCTCCTCATTTTCCACACTCCAGCTGCCAATTCGTCGACTTGTTGCCGGGTCGAGGGGGTCCTGTACAAAATGAACCGGACGTGTATTTTTTTTAACCACAATTATTAGAATAATAAATAAAAAAATAATAGAATAAATTTATAAAAAAAATTAAAAAAAATATATTTTTTTTATAATTTTTTATTCAAACTTACTCCTTTATTTTTTATTTAGTATTCTCATAATTGTGATTAAAAAAAAATTACACGATACCGCATTAACGTACCGTACCGGCCCTCCCTCTCCCTCCCTCCCTCCCTCCCTCCCTCCCTCCCTCCCTCCCTCTCCCTCTCCCTCTCCCTTGTTCTTGCTCTTGTTGCCATGGTTGTTAAATCTGACCTGCCCGATAGTTGAATGCTTGGAATCGGTTAAAATTGAAATCGGTCGATACTCCGATTTAAATTAGACTAATTATTAAATTTAGGTCAAAATCTGTTCAAACCTAGTGACCCAGTGGTTGTGAATCGAAAATTAGTTTACGAGTTAGACCGGTTCTCTACTGACTTAAAATTTATAGATAAAAAAAATCGAATTTGAATGTATTCTTATATTTATTTGTGTTTGATTTTATCACTTTTGAGTTATGAGTATGATTTGAAAAAAAAATTTCATATAAATTTAATATTTATTTGAATTGTATAAAGTAAATATTATACAAATAAGTTTAATTTTTTTATAGATAAGTTGATTAATTTTACATATTTGCTAAATATTATATATAATATATTTATTATTTAATACATAATAATGACGTCTTTGAGTCAATAATGGTTGGATTACTAATATAATTAGTAATCCATTCATTCGGTATTTTTCTGATTTGATGACTGGTCCGATTCTGAAAATCTTGGTCGTTGAATTACTTTGCAAACAAGACGAAGACTGCGCCTTTATGCTACGTTTGGATTGAAGGAATAAAATAGAGAGTAAAATGATTCATTTCGTTTCAGATGGAATGAGTTATTTCATACCCTTCCTTCTTCAAGAATAAAATTCATAAATTAAAAAAATGGTTCAATTCATTCCAATCGCAATTAAATATAATTTTTTTTAATTTTATAAGAATGTATCATTCCATTCCCAACTTCATTGTTCTAATCAAAACATAGCATTGGTCTCGATGGAGAGTGATTATTCCCTGCTGTCGGTTGTATCCTTTGCGGGACCCAGTATTTGGATTGGGTTTGTTTGCTGTGGGATTTTATTTGATCTGATCAATAGATTTGTGGGTTGGTCTATTGTAATCAATGGGACCCACTGTGTTTCCTTCCATCCTTTGTGCTGGTTTTGTCCACACCAAAATTATGGTGCTCTCCAATTCCGCGTACTTGGAATTTCGTGGTGTGCTTTTGGTCAACCGACATAGCTATGGTTGTTCAACCTCTTTTTGACTTTCCTATGAAAAAGTTGCATATTTGAGATAAAGATTATTTGGAGTCATCTTATATATTATTACTAGTAATTGTCCGTGTCTGAAGGCATGACGTAACGAAAAATTAAATTAAAATTCGAAAAATATTTTATTACCTAAAGACTCTTTGCAACTTAAAATCAGACATAATAATTATCATAATTTACCACACTACCACAATAATTAATTTTCCTTTAAAAATAGATATCCAGAAAAAATTAAACTTGTCTACAAAACTTACAATTATCAATAAAAATTATCATAATTCACCACACCACCACAATAATTATTATTATTGTTATTATTATTGTTGTTGTTGTTGTTATTATTATTATTATTACTATTATTATTATAATTATCAATATTAATATTAATTTTATTATAATTATTATTACTTTATTACTATTATTATTATTACTATAATAATAATATTATTATATTATAATTATTATTATTTTGAATTAAAATTAGAATGAATCTGAACCGTACTTGTGCTTTCCCGCTCAAATCAATTAGAATGAATCAAAATCTTTATTATATAGATTACTATTATTATTATTATTATTATAATTATTATAATTATTATTTCTATTACTATTACTATTACTATTATTATTATTATTATTACTATTATTAGTACTATTATAATTATTATTAGTACTATTATTATTATTATATTTATTTTTAGTACTATTATTATTTGTTTTTGTGTGTGTGTGAAGAAGAGAAGAGAGAGAAAGATTTTGTGTGTGAACATGAGAGAGAGTATGGTGTATGAGTGAATTTGATTTGGACGAAAAGAAATATGAGCCTTTAGATTAAATTGGAAAAATTAAGTTAGAATGAATCTGAACCGTTCTTGTGCTTTGTCAAATGAAAGATTCAAAATGAGTTCTGTTTTATTATATAGATAATTTTTTTAATTTATATCTATGAGATTGAATAATTTTATAAAGTTAATTCAACAAATTAAATATATCGTTTAAATATTATCCAATATAATTATTCACATAATTTACAATAAAAAAGTTAATATATAAAATCGAAAGATATATTATTTTCCTTATATTTTTCTATAATCTTACGTACGTACGATTTGTTTTAAGTCTTATCTTTCGATAAAATCAGTGTAAGATGTTATATAAATATTTTATAAACTGTTGATAGAGAAATCAAAGGTTGTAGAAAAATTATGTGGGATGAGATGCATAGTTTCCTATTTGACTCGTTGAAAATAATATGAAATATTTTTTAATTTAAAATTAGTATGAATTTATTTAATTTTATTCAATAAAATCTTTAAAATATCTAAAAAGTGTTGTTAATAAATAAATTGACATATTAATTAAATTTTAAGATTTCACTTAATCTGTAAACTATTATATTTTTATTTTTAGTGTTGGACATTAGAAAAAAGATCATGATAATTTCTACAATTAATTTATGATAATTTGATTCTCAAATATCTCACATAGGAATAGCATGGTAAATAATGTGAACTCATTAACTTATTTCAGTAGTATTTAAAAATTTATAATTAATTATTTATCATTTTTTGATATATAAATAATTTTAAATTATAATTTAAAATATGTTATTATTGGTAATGGTATAATAGTCTAAACGATATTTTTTTATCCAATTCTTTAATTAATTCTTTCAAAAATAAACGTAACACATAATTATTTTAAATTATCACATGAACAATCTCATAAAAAACAAACATGTAACTAGTACCCTAGAATTAATAGTCTTGATATTATAATTCCATAAATTATAATGCTGGGATTATTCTCCTTTTGAAGCTTAATGCTGAAAATGACTAATTCAAAAGGAACAAAGAATTGGGCTTTTAAACTGTGATGGACTATAGTATCTGTAGGAAAGGTTATATGGATCATGGATCGCAATTTTAGAAGGTCGAAAAGCAACTCAAAAAGCCTAGTGCAAACTCCAAACAACAACATGAAGCCCAAGCATTGATAATTAGCCCATCTCTTTCTTACTCAAGCAAACTACTACTCCCCTCAAATGATGAGAGTCCATTTATTTATTTATTTTTATTTTTATTTATTTTATTAATTTGAACAGTAGGAGTGTAAACGAGTCGAATCTCAGCGAACACTTTCATGCTCAGATTCGGCTCCACTCAAAAAAATTGAGCTTAAATTCGACTCGGATTCGATAAGAGATTTATATTTTTACGTCAGATTCGACTCGGATCATTACTCGGACCTACTCGGCTCGTAAGTACTCAACTCGTTTACAAAGGGAGTTACTCATGAGCCTTCAAATCGAGTTTCGAATATGAACCATTTCACTTAAAAACTGAACCACTGCATACTAAATTGGTTACTTAACTAATATTTATATATAAAACTTTTTCACTTTTATTTATGTATTGAAATTATAAGGAATGTAATATAAATTGACATTCAATTAATTGATTTATTCAAGTACAAGTTTACACAATTTCATATTACGCTTTATAAATTATAAAGATTGATACAAATATCACATATTTAGCTTACTAGCAGGGATCAGACCAATATTCGAATATGATCCATCGAGCAGGTATCGAGTATGGTTCGAAAAAAAATAAAATACTCGAACCATAATATGAACAAACACTGGTATGCTCGAATTCGACTCGTGTATCATTAAACAGAAAACGAGTATGAATCAGATTCGATTCGGGTCAATTTCGAATTCGAGCCGATCTTGAGTCGAGTACCGAACTACTTGGCTCGGCTTACACTCATCAACACACCCATACATCCTGCCTTGACATGCTAAGACTCGAACTCACAACCTAATGGTGGCCTAAACTTTGCAGTAGGTGGTCATTTTAATTACGACACCTTTTCTACTGAAAATAGATAATTTTAATTTGATATATTGTTTTTAAATTTTTTTTATAGTAAATCTGAATGTTACATTTAGAGCTGAGAAAATTTTACTCATACCCATTAATCCGTCCACTAACCCATAATTAAATGGGTAAAATTATTCATTTCGAGTTTTAAATGGGTTGAGAGTAGTTGATATTTTACTCATATTAACCCGTCCCGTCCACTTATATTTTTTAAATATATTAAAAAAATATTCATTTATATATTTGTATATACTAAAAAAAGAAAAAGAAAAAGAAAAAGAAAATATATAGCAGTTCTGGTTTAAGGTAAACTACGGGGTAGTTATAATTGGTAGACGCAAATATTATCATGCTCCATATTTATTAAAATTACAAAAGAGTATTATTTATAATTATCTACTATTTTAAGATAGTAGAAACTTATTTATAAAATACAAATACTACTCTTTGCATTTGAAGCCCTTTGTATATATGGTGGAAACTGAGCTAAAATTTCACATTTCATCCATCTTTCTTGTTAACGCCAAGATCTTCTGTCACGTCCCAATCATATAAGACGTTCTGATCCTGCACAGTAAACACGATCAACACCAAAAGCTTGACGGCTTCGACAGTCGGGAGATAGCTCAGGCCTGAGAGTCAGTACATGCGATCACAAGGGTTAACAATGAAGGATAAAATATCTAGTGTATTGAGAGAGATAAAATTATCAGTTACCTATTTATGTACGACCTACTTACTATGATATACTACAAGATCCGGTTTTGCGTGCAACCGACCCTCCTGACACTACCCACTGCATGTAGCTTACCTGTTAATCCCATCTCCTTTGTCCAACGCTGGCCGACTGTCGAATCCTCATTAATTCAATGTAAGATATCAGTCAGTCATTATCTTTGTCATCATCACCGGTCAAAGATGTAGATATTTAAATTATCTAATTAATGTGTCGGTTCAATAATTTGGCCCAAGACTTTGTAAGACCCAATCAAGATAATCCAATGAATTAGTGTAATAACAAGGCACAATAATAATGACCCAAGAGAATAACCAAATAAGTAGGCTCAATCCATTCGGCCCAATAGGTGAAATATCACGACCCAACATTGCCCCCCAGTCTTTTATTAAACAGGATGTTTAATGAAAGAGTATAAATGACATCGTCTAGGACAAAAGGAATTATAATAAGATCAATAAAGGCTCAAAATAGAGCTTACCGAAGCCCATCTGGTGAACATCAAATAGCAACATAAAGGGTTCATCTTCGTCGACCTTTACAAAAGTGCCAACTGAAGCGCTTTTAACTACCGAAGCTCAAGCCGCAGAATGAAATAACGGTTCGGCAATAGCATGCGTTCGTGATACCGATGATCATCGGTTCGAAAATAGTTCCATCATAGACCTGATGGACGAAGGAATGAAATACCGGACTAAAGGAATTTGATAGTTTGACTTATCCATTTACATCACTGCCCTTCAATTTGAACTTATTGATTAATAATGGTCATCTGCAGGCAAACGCTATCTTCGAGTACCTCCGTCCCAAATACAAAGAAGCCGAAGAGGATGCCGAAGAAGACGCTGCCCGAAGGGAGAACGCCATTCTGAAGTCTGTGTTGGCAAAAAAGAGAAGCAACCTTGACATTGTTCTTTTCAATAATGAGTGCCTTCGGAAGGATCTCGACAAGGTCAAAAAAGATATGGAGACTACCAAGGCCACACATCGTGTCATCACAGATATAAATGTCGATTGGTACATCGTCAGAAGCTTGAAGAAGAGCTCAAAGAACTTCGGGCCGTTAGGAACTTGGGTCCGCCACTGTCCGAAGATTTTCATAAGGAGATCCGGGCAGAATACAGAAAATTCGCCGAGCTGAACGATGAGATCGTCCATATGTATGCCAAAGGATATAAAATTTGCCGAAGTAAAGGTAAGAAAAAGCTTGTCGCGACCAAGGTAGATCCATCTCTTCTAGACTCTTTAGACATCGATGATGACAAGAAAGAATCCTGGAGATGACCTCCCCTTTACCTTTAGCTGTAGAACTTTCTGCAAAAATTCTAACTTTTTATGAACAATTAATATTAATGAAATATCAATTTCATGCATTATTACATCTGGGTGAACATTTCTTGTCAATAATTCAGCATCAATCAACTTTGAAACTGTACAAGTGCCTCTTATCTTAAACTGTTAGTCAATAATCAAGCAATTTATATAACGGTTAAGAACAATGATAATATAATCCGAACTCAACACTTGAACAAAATAACTTATCGTTACCGAAGTGTACAGACAGATCATGTATAAGGTGAATTCGGCTGATCCTTCTTGCACCATCGGGATCTTGTTTACCACTCGTGGTAAAACAAGTATATAAGGACCATGGAATTTGTTTACCACGTGGGGTAAAACAAATTCTTAAGGACACACCTAACAATAAGGCTACCATCGAATGGTCAGCGAGTCCGACCGAACCTCCTTACTTCGGTGCATATTGTTTACCACTCACGGTAAAACAATATTAAAAGGACTATGGAATTTGTTTACCATGCGGGGTATAACAAACCCATGAGGACACTCCTTCCGATAAGGCTACCATCGAATGGTCAGCGAGTCCACCCGGTCCTCCTTACACCGATGAAGTTTACCTACCACGAAGGGCCTGACAAATTTATAAGGACCACCTTCCAAAAAGGCTACCATCGAATGGTCAGCGAGTCCCCCCCCCCCCCCCCGTCCTCCTTACACCATTGTGAATTTAGGACCAAATAGGAAGAAGATCAATTGTGAAAAAATAAATCTTTTGTGCTGAATCTGAACCTGACAGCCTGCTGCACTGATTTTCCGAAGTAGAATATCTGTCTGCACACAGCATCCATGAACTCTGCTTCTGCCGATTGGAACATAAAACACCTCAAAGCTTCTTCTGAACGGTCCGGTCTTTTGCAGCTTTAGATGGATTTCTCCGAAGACAAGTACCCACAGGGCGGTGTACCCTCAGTGGATTCTCGAGAGTGTGACTTTTGGATCTACTTCGGTGGAAAATTCTATAACTGTGGTGAGGATACTCAAGGAAGAATGCCTTATTTTTATTCCCAAGTGTATACTCTCTGGATTAACTTCTTCGTCTGCTTCGACCATAATCTCGAGAACCGATAGGGTAGAATGCACTCTTCGGCCTCTCAAGAGTATGGCTTCTTGATCTGCTTCGATGCTGAGCCCTTCCGCTGCTACTAGAACACTCAAGAAGGAATGTCTTCTCCATACTTTCTGGTGAACATCCTCTTGAACTACTTGTGCCATAACCCCAAGAACCCCTAAGGTGAGGTACCCTCTTCGGATCTTTAGAAATATGGATTCTGGGTCTTCTTTGATCCTGAGGACTGCCTCGAGACATGTCTTCAAAGTGTATAGATTGCTTTCCAACTCGTGGTTGTCCATCTTTAAGCTTACTACGTCTTTCAGATTGGACATAATTGGACGCCTCGTCCTTCAGCTTTACCATTCGAAGGATCTGCTCCAGCTCTGCCATTCGAAGGATCTGCTCCAGCTCTGCTATCGGAAGGATCTGCACATAATTGGATGCCTCATCCTTCAGCTCGGCAATCCGAAGCATCTGCTCAGCTATATCCTCTCTCTGCTTCAAGAGAACCTCCAAAACTTTATATGCTTCGTCTGCCATTTTCGCCAGCTTGACAGCCTTGTCGTCTTGACCACTTCGGTGCCGAGTTCTAGGTAGGGTGCCTTCTACTCGTCTTCGGTCATGATCGCGCTCCTTGTCAGCAGTAAAGACTAACCTCCTTCTGGCTTCACCATGGGCTCTCGAACGAGAACCCCTGAATTATGCTTGGAAACCGTGCTGTCATGAGCACTCTTTGAAGGTCCCAAACGATCCTTGGCAGAAATACGGTGCGAAGACGAACTCACAGCCATCGACTGTCTATCCGGTGTGGCAATTCTACTCCTCACCATCTTCCGACGTAGAACAATTGAAAAGATTGTGATTAAAAACTCAAGGACACTAGAACAACCCTCCTTTTAGCACCAATGTTAACGCTAAGATCTTCTGTCACGTCCCAATCACATAAGACGTCCTGATCCTACACAGTAAACACGATCAACACCAAAAGCTTGACGGCTTCGACCGTCGGGGGATAGCTCAGACGTGAGAGTCAGTACAGGCGATCACAAGGGTTAACAATGGAGGATAAAATATCTAGTATATTGAGAGAGATAAAATTATCAGTTACCAGTTTATGTATGACCTCCTTGCTATGATATACTACAAGATCCGGTTTTGCGTGCAACTGACCCTCCTGACACTACCCACTGCAAGTAGCTTACCTGTTAATCCCATTCCCTTTGTCCACCGCTGGCCGACTGTCCATTGTCATCATCACCGGTCAAAGATGTAGATATTTAAATTATCTAATGGGTCGGTTCAATAATTCGGCCCAAGACTAAGACCCAATCAAGATAATCCAATGAATTAGTGTAATAACAAGGTCCAATAATAATGACCCAAGAGAATAACCAAATAAGTAGGCTCAATCCATTCGGCCCAGTAGGTAAAATATCATGACCCAATATTTCTAATCTTTATTTAATCCACTCTATCTAATATCCACAACCTTTAGTATTTTTAAGTTATGGTTTTGATTTTGATCGATCGCAACTAAAGAGTTAATGTTTCGAATCGTTTACAAAATTTATATATAGTTTAGACCTTCATTGTTACTTTTCTTTTACAGGAATAGTGAGAGCGTAAGAAATATGTTTTATCAGTATTAGCATCATGCGCCTTTTTGGTACTACCTTTTTGATCTTTTAAATGAATTAATTACTTAATATGATATCAGAGCTTTGACTGTACAATGTCTAGTCTTGGGTTTAAATCTTCTTGACTGCACGTTGCCTTTATATTTATTTACAGTACAAATGCACTTTCGTTTGTCCCTTCTCCACATATAATTTGCATTTTACTAAATGAAATTATAATTAGCCTTTAATATTTTGAAAATTGTTAAATTCACAATATATTTTATTATTTTCACAACAAAAATATATAAAAATGTCGTTACAAATATATAACGAGGTTAGGCCTACCTATTTATGGACCACATGAAGGCCCACTGCCGAGATCATAAAACAGTGTGTGTCACTTCCCCCTAATGATTTCAATCAACTTTCATAAACTTATGTTAAGATCAATAATTGAACAGAAAGTACAATGCCTTTATGACACTTTAGTACACTAATTTATTTGCCACTCCAAAAAGGCATAAACACCTTTTTTATATGTGTACTCTTACTTTGTTTTCAATTTAGTCCTTATATATATTTTTTATTTCATAATGGTCTATCGAATTTTGAATTGAGAGTAGAGAGAGATTTTGAGGAAAAAAAAATAATGGTATTATCTGATTTTGAATCAAGAGCTGGAGAAATTCATGATCAATCCACAAACAAATTAAAAAAATGAAAAGGGAAAAAATAGGCAATAACATGCAAACCCACCATTAATTAATCTTATAATGAAAAGGGCAAAAATACTTAAAAGGATCAATTTTCTTGTTGGCATCATTCATAGCATCAACAAACCCCAACCATTAATTAATATTTTAAAATCAAAATCCACCACAAGTAATTAACCAGCTAAACCTTGAGAGAAAATACGACTTTTTAAGTCAAATAAATTGAATTTTTTAGCAATAAACCTTTTGAATGAAACGCTTATGTTATACTAAGTTTTACTCTTCTCATAATTTAGTCCCTAAACTACCCAATTTCACACAATCCTCCCCAAATTCAATTTTTGGCTGAAAATGACCGAAAAACTCGACCTGGTTGGAGATTAATGATCAGTTTATACGGTTTGAAAGTAGAAAAATGTGTTGAACGTATTAAAATACAAAAATATAATAAATGGTCGTATAAAAACAAAGAAATACAAAAAAAAGGTATAAGAAAATGATAAAAATACAAAATATTATCCCAAACTCAAAATCATGAATCTCCGATTACTAACTCAAATTTAGAAATCAAAACCTCAAAACCCATCAAAACTAACATCCATGGCTCTCCATCATCTTACCTCAAAACTCAAACTCATAGAAAAATCAAACCTCAAGACCATCATCTTGCCCCCAAACTTAGATCATGAAACTAACCCGACCACCATCTCAAATTAGATTCACGAAATGGATAAAAAAAGATTGGAGGAAGAAAGAAAAATCAAAGATTTTGAGGGAAGTAAGGGAAGAGGAAAAATCGACAATTACCATAAGAAAAAAAGAGTAGGGGGAGGGCCGATCGGTGAAAAACACCATGGGATTGGCAACACCTTTGCATAGCTGGAAGAGGAAATCTTGATGAGTGGAGGCGGGAGAGAGTTAGGATTTGGGCCCTTGCAGTAGGAGTCAAATTATTTCTTGAGATCAATATCCAGGTACTTAAATACCAGGTAAAGGTTGGCTTCTTCTTCTTGTTATCTCTATGGCCTTGGTCTTGTACAGCTTCCCGTACGTGCCTTCCTCTACCCTCTCCATTTTTTCATATTTTCCCTCCATTTCTCTCACTCTCACTTTCTCTCTATACTATTTCAATTCCAACACCACACCACAGATGAGATCATATTTTGTATTTGATGATTCAAATTTATCAAAAAAGGAGTTTCCCTCTTTAATTTGGGTTTAGAGTAATGGAGAAAAATTTGGAGAATTCTTTCTATTTAGATTTCAAGCGAGCAAAAAGTGTTGGAATTTATGGCTTATAACTATGAAATAGGTCAAGTGCAGAGCGAATCACTGGCCCATCAGGTTGTGAACCGAAAGTTGGGGGGTGCGCGGGGAGGGCTCTGCCCCCACGGTACAATACAGAATCTCTGCAGCACCAGCACGGGCCGCACCAATACTGAGCTATGAGTGGCGCGGGGCGCACCATGTTCGATGGAAGTTCTGGAGTACCGGTGCGGGGAGCGCCAGTTTTGGTTCAGGTTCTGGAATACTGGCGCAGGGCGCGCCAAGGACAACCTAGAAGGGGCGCTCTAATAATTGAACATACTCATTTTCACGCTCTAATAATTGAGCCATGTTTACAACATCTGAATATAAAGAAAATTTATGAGAGATAAGGTATTGTCGAATCTCAGGTTTTAGACCTCTCAGAAACATCCGCGTTATACGTTCCTCATTTTCTACCAAATGAGGTGTAAACCTGGATAACTCCACGAACTTCGCCTCGTACTAGGACACCGTCATGTTGTTCTGTTCCAGTCTAATAAACTCTACCTCCTTCATATGACAAATACTTTCAGGAAAGTACTTGTCATTGAACAGTTTCTGAAATTTTTCCCAAGACATGTCGAGTGCGGCTGGCTGGGTACGCTTCACAGATTCCCACCAGTAATCTGCCTCACCATGGAACATAAAGGTTGCGAATGGAACCTTCTGTTCCTCTGTGCAGCCCAAAACATCAAATATCTTGGTCATTTGCTTAACCCACGTTTCTGCCTTAATCGGATCGGGCTTTCCCCAGAAATCTGGTGGTCCTAACTCCTTGAACTGCTTGGTTGTGACAGACCACGTGTTGCTATCATTTTCACCCGTATTTTGTACACGAGTCTCCCTCGTCTGATTTTGCATGAACTACAAAAAGTTTCTAAACATCGCATCATTCATCGTTTGCTCGGTAGTGTTATTTACAGGAGGAATATTTCCTTCCCGTTGCACGTTCCCTTGGTTGGTAATCAAAGGTTGTTCCACAGTCTCATAGACTCCATTGTTAACAATCTCAGCTGCCATTCTTAAAATTGCCATAAAATAGGGGTTAATTAAGAAAATTAACATATCACATAATATCCCTATATTATGACCGACCAACAAGTAAGCTTAGGTAGGATACACTAGCGAAGGATTTACTCATCTCTCCCCTCCTAGTTCTATTCCCCGATCTCTGCCAGAGACTATATCCTTAAGCTCTGATACCAACTGTGACACCCCCAAAATAGGTATACATCACCCATTCTGAGTCGCCAAAAATATGGTACAGAAAATAACAACAACTTTATTATTACAATTATCGTGCAAAATACGATAACACATACTGTGAGTTTAAATACAAATATTGTCTTCTAGACAATATCCATACCCAGATAAAGTCCTTCTTACAATTATTGACACACTAGTTTACAAAATAGTGAGGACTGCTAAACAACTGTCTAGAACCATCATTCCACACCCCGACTACTTCTCGCTATGTTCTCGCTTTCTGAGAAGAAAAATGGAACAAAAAGGAAAAGGGTGAGCACAACTAGCCCAATAAAGAATATTATGACTAAGATAATATACAACAAATTATCCTTAGTCTTCAACAAGGAAAAATCTGATAGAATACAATAGACAACAAGTTTTAGATCAACAACTGCAGCGGAAATAACAATTCATTAGAAGAGTTAAGTAGAGAATGCAATCTACTATCATCTATGAATTTAAAAGTCCATCATCAATATTTTATCCCTGTAATATCAATTAATATACATCTTGCATCAAATATTCATCTTTGTACTACGAGCCAAAGATATTCATTTGTATCACCAGTTGGTCATGTTCATCTCAACACCTGTTCATCTTTGCACTACGGGCCAAAGATATTCATCAGGTTGTAAGACCCCAAATTATTAATAATTGAAATTTAATTTCCTCTATTTATCATTTTGAAATAGTAAGGGTTGATTTGATTAATGTGGTTAGTTATGGATAAAATGCGCAAATATTTCAAATAAGCAAGTGGTTATAAAATACTCATTGTTGTCGGAGAATATTCGTTTGGTCGTGGAATATTCTTACTGTCGGGGAAAATTCGTACGACGGCGCAACCTTGTGTGGGCCCCATAACGGAAAGCAATTGGATGAAGAAAACGACAAGTATAAGTCGTTATAAATAACGGCGCAGTTGTTACCTTTAATACTGTTGGAATACCTGGTGGTTAAAACACAGTAATACGCGTTGTTGAATAGTAGCACACGGTATTGCACCAATTATTGATTCTTACGTAAGAAGGCACTGCTCAATAATTGTTACAGTAATTACTATTCAGTATTTTATTTTATTAATTCAATAATTGCTGCGTTGATTTTTTTTATATTACTGTTGTTTCAATAATTGTCACTACACAGTATTTTCCATTATCGAAGTAATAATTCATATTATCTGAATAATATTATTAGAAAACATTATTGGCAATGTCTAGAAAGTTCTATCTAAGGAGAGGTTTGGTCACCTAATTGTGTGCCAGTAAGGAGAAATTCTTATTGGAAAGCCCCCTCTTTCCTGGGAACGGTCTGGTTGCCAATACTATGATTCTGTAATATTATTTATGAATAATTAATTATTAATTTATATGATGAGAAAAATATTTATTTTATGTGAATTTCGGTCAATTTCTGTTTGGAATTTGGAAAAATTTTCTTCTGCAAAGTTGTAGAGAATTGAATTTCCTATAGAAGTTCACAAGATTCGAATTTTCTGATAAAAGGGCTATTTATTATGAATTATTGAAGTTCTGAAGTTCCGAAATAATTGGTTTTTGGGAGTTTTAGTTAATTATTTTGAGAAAAACGTTTTTGTGCAATTAGTGGGCCCACATATGTTAAAATTATCTGAATTCAGATCTTCAAAGGTGGACTTGAAAAAAATTTAATTATATTATTATTATATTAAATTTTTTGCTTTGGTGTTCTAAGCAATTTTCTATAAATAGGGTGCTTAGGTTAGAATTGAAAACCACACCAGAAACTGAAGTTTTCTCTCTATTTCTCTCTCTATAATATCGAGCGTATTTGTGAGTATTTTAGTACTTTGAGTATTGCTATACGGTGCAAGTTCTTTCAGCACTATATCCAGTATTCCAGTCAGAAGTACTATTCTTTCTGAGGTAAGAGATGTTATTTTATTCAAAAATGATATTATTTATTCAATATCATTATGCCGAAATATTGGTGGAAACTTTTTATTAAATTTGGAACTTTTTCATGTCAGGATTACTATTCATGGGTTACTATTCACGAGTTACTATTCATGAGTTACTATTCACGAGTTACTATTCACGAGTACTATTCACGAAGCATGATGATGTTTTTTGTGAAATTTCTATCTTTTGGTGTCAGAGTTACTATTCACGTATACGGCACTATTCACATATACGACACTATTCACGAATATGACACTATTCACAAAAAAATTAAATTTTCTTTTCTGTGTCCAAGATTGTCTGTTATGATTCCTATCTTTGATTGGATCTATGTTTTGATCTTCATTCTTGAATTTTAATCCAATCTGGTTATTTATGAAATATTTTTGAACTTGAATTATTTAAAGTACGAATTCTTAATACTTGTTCTTTTGTTTCACTGGATTCGTTTTCTTTAAAATATTTTTCATCATCTTCAATCCTAAATGATGATATTACTGAATATCTTTGGCCTGTAGTGCAAAGTTGAATGATTTCTTGATGAATATCTTTGGCCCGTAGTGCAAAGATGAACAGGTGTTTAGATGAACATTACCAACTGATGAATATCTTTGGCCTGTAGTGCAAAGATGAATATTTGATTCTAGATATATATTGATTGATGTTACAGGGATAAAATATCGACGTTGAACTTTTAAATTCATATATACAAGATAGTAGTTTGCATTCTCTACTTAACTCTTCTAATGAATTGTTGTTTCCGCTGCAGTTGTTGATTTAAAACTGTTTGTCTATTGTATTCTATTAGATTTTTCTCTGTTGAAGACTAACGATAATTTGTTCTATGGTATCTTAGTCATAATGTTCTTTACTGGGCTAGTTGAGCTCACCCTTTTCCTTGTTGTTCCATTTTTCTTCTCAGGAGGTGAGAATGTAGCGAGTACTAGTCGGGGTGTGGAATGATGGTTCTAGAAGTTATTCTAGTAGTCCTCAGTATCCTGTAAAATAGTGTATTAATAATTGTAATGAGGACTTATTTGAGTGTGGATATTGTCTAGATGACAATATTTGTATTTAAACTCACAATTTTTATGTTGTATTAATAAAGTTGTAGTTGTTTCTGTACCATGTATTTGACGACTCAGAATGGGTGATGTATACCTATTTTGGGGGCGTCATACAGGTAGTCATTCATCTTTGCACTACAGGCCAAAGATATTCATCAAGTATAACCATTTAGGACTGAGGATGATGAAAAACATTTAAGAGAACGAATCTAGTGAGACAGAAGGACAAATATTAGGGATTCGTATTTTGATTTATCCAAATTCAATAAATCTCCATAATAATCAAGTGTGAAGTAGAATAAAGATCAAAACATGGATATAATTAAGGATAGTAACCATAAAAGACATCTGGGACGAAAAAGAGAAAATTTTATTTTTCGGTGAATAGTACCGTATTTATGAATAGTGCTGTATACGTGAATAGTGCCGTATACATGAATAGTAATCCCAACACAAAAGTTCCAAATTTGATTAAAAAGTTCAAACCAACATTTCGGCATAATGATATTGAAGAAAATAATATAATTTAAGAATAAAATAACATCCCTTACCTCAAAGAAACAATACTTCAGAATGAAAGGTCGAAAGTGATGTTGAATGAAACTTGTACTGAACAGCAACTCTCAAAGTATCTAAATACTCACAAAATACACTCGATAATATAGAGAGAGAAAGAGAGAAAGCTTATGTTTCTGGTGTGATTTTTAATTCTAACTTAGCCCTCTATTTATAGGAAAATGTTAGCCCGCCGAAGCAGACTTGGCCTGCTACCTGATGGCTTTACCTGCTACTATTACCACCCACCACATTTGAAATAAAATTCAGCACATTTCTTCACCAACCACAAGTGGGGCCCACTCAATTCTAGAATTTTCCACCAAAATTAATTATAACCCTAATTTCTGAATCAGTCACCTCTTAAAATTTATAACAAATCATTCGTTCATTTTTAATGGTTCAAAATTTGTGGACATATACTCAACTTATATATGTATAACATATCCAAAAATTACAACGATCCAACGGTCATATTAAAAATTATAACTCACGCAATATATCTCAAGAACAGTGATTTAATTTTTAATACTTCCATTCCGACAAAACTACCTCAACATTAATTCCTTCAATTATATCTATATAAAATAAATATAACCATCAATTATAAAATAAATATTTCCTTATCATATAAATCAATAATTAATTATTCACAAATAATATTACAGAATCACAATTATGTCAACCAGGCTGTTCCCAGGAAAGAGGGGGCTTTCCGATAAGGATTTCTCCTTACTGGCGTGCAATTAGGTGACCAAATCTCTCCTTAGACAGAACTTTCTAGACATTGCAAATAATGCTATCTAATAATATTATTCAAATAATATGAATTATTGATCTGATAATGTGAAATACTGTGCAGTGACAATTATTAAAACAATAATAATATAAAATATCAACGCAACAATTATTGAATCAATAAAATAGAATATTGAAAAGCAATTACTGCAATAATTATTTAGTAGTGTCTTCTTACGTAAGAATCAATAATTCAAAAATACTGTGCAATACTGTGTTCTACTGCGCAACCACGCGTATTACTGTATTTTAACCACCGGGTAATCCAACAGTATTCACAGTAACAACTACGCCATTATTTATAAAAACTCAAACTTGTCGTTTTCTTCATCCGACAGTTATTCTGTTACAAATGGCTGCGCCGTCGTACGAATATTCCATGACCAAACGAATATTCCCCGACAAAAATGAATATTTTATAACCACTTGTTTATTTTGTAAAATTTACACATTTCACCCATAACCAAAGTATTATATCAAATTAACTCCTAATTATTTCAAGATAATAAATAGAGAAAATTTAATATTATTCATAAGAAGTTGGGGTCTTACAGCAACTGCTATGTCGAATCCTACATACTAGAAAGTCTTTGACTCTTCTCCTAGTAGTCATTAGTCATGGGTTATATATGATGAAAGTATTTGTTTTACATTACATATAACTTGAAGTTTTCATCTAATTATGACAAGTTATCTTTTAGTAAGTGCACACTTTTATCTTTCTCCAATTTGTTGTATATATACATTTCAGAAATACTATTTTTGGGAGTCAAATTCAAGACTAATTAGGTTGATCGCAGATTCATATTATACTTTCATGATAGAGATTGTGAGAGCAAGTCTTTTCCAAGAAAATGCTGATATTTGGTTATAAAACATTCGAAATAATCGGTCTTAAGGATGCTGCAGTTGAGTTATTGATAGAGTTTGTTCTCTCTTTTATTTATTTTAATTACATCATTGTCATTCTTTTTTTAATTAAATCGTTGTCATTTGAGTATATAAACATATATAACTTTTAGTATTTTATATAAACATCTTGATGATATTATATTTTGTGAACAAACAGATTGCGACTTCTCATTCACTATAGATTCAAGACTACCACGATAAAGTTCCCCCCCCAATACTCCTTGAGAAGTGTAAAAGTTGGTTTGTCCCACCTCTTGAAATCGGGAAACATCCTCGATTTTAAAGCCCTAGGCCTTTCATGTTGTTACTCCTATTTTTGCAAAATCTATTGTCATAGAGTGAAGGTTTGTCAATTGAGACATTTTTACTCATAGTCTTATCTAACTCAAGGTTTGCATTTACTAAATGTGCAGTAGAGATTGTACCCAATGTATCATTGATCAGATAATTATTCAACAAAGAACTTTTTTATTTCTGCAAATTAAGAATTATTAGGAAATATGAGAGACAAAAAAAGAGTTGCATGAAATTCAACAGTTCCCAATAAGTGGTTTAATTAATTCAACCGCACTTCCTCTTAAATTCCTGAACAAAGTGGTTAAACGGTGAGCCACTTTGTTTGGGAACCACTTTGTTTTCAAAATTCAAGAGGAAGTACAGTATGGTGAACTACTTATTAGAAATTGTTGAAATTCCTGCAACTCTTCCTTTGTCTCTCATATTCTTTCCAATAAGTCTGAGTTTGTAGGAAACATTGTGATTTTTTGTTCATTAATTATCTGATTAATGATACCTTGGGTACAATCTCTACTGCACATTTAGTACATGTAGACCTTGAGTCAGATAAAAGTATGAGTAAAAAATGTCTCAGTTGACAACCCTTCACTCTATGGCAGTTCATTTTGCAAAAACAGGAGTAACAACTGAAAGACCCAGGACAATAAAACCAAGGATGTTTCCCGATTTCATGGAGAGGTGGGCCAAAACCAGCTTACACTTCTCAAGGAGTAATGTGGGCAAACTTTATCGACAACGACCGACTATCAAGATCATAATCTACTTCTTACATTTGGCGGACATTAACTTATGCAGTGGCAAAAGCAACGTTAACACAACAACAAGATGATGATGTCGAGGTAATTTTGTCATGAAATTTAGCTTTATGTTTAGTTACTGATGGTTCTTCTATTGTATCTTTTCTTCAGGAAGAGTTTCTCTTTGCAAGAGGTCTATAAATATGACTGCTAAGAGTAGTTGTTGATGCTATATATATTTAGATTGTAATATTCCTTTTCACTACGACTAATCGTTTAGTTTTTGAGTTGTTTGATGTCAAAGGCAATGGAGTTAATTATAGTTTTAGATTCAATATATAATTTGTATATAAATTTTAGTCGCTCGCAATCGGTTTGTTTATTGTGTTGGTTTTATGCACGTGGATCGATGAATTTATATAATTTTGGTGATTTATATATACTGTTGTGTGTTAAGATATAAAATAGGTATAGATTTTTTTGGGAAATCCACAAAACAGACATTTTTTGTTTAAATTCATGAATCAACGACCGCAGACAGTCGCTATTATGTATCAGCGACTGCGGGTGACTTGAGGATATTTGCGACTGCGGTGGTCGCCAATGGTGGTTGTTGACAAGTGGGCCACGTTACCAATGAGACCTGACTCACAGTAACTCAGCTTAACGACGACATTAGTCGCTATACTGCGGTCGCTGACGTTGTGGTCGCTAATATTGGTCGCCAATGTACAGTCAGCGTCTAGAATACATGCGATATCTATCTGCGACCGTATTCGGTCGCAGATTGTCGGTTGATAATAAGCCTTTTTCTTGTAGTATATTGTGAATTATGGTTAAAATAGGATTAATAGTTATAAATACTATCTATTGTAAACCTTATGTAACTGAATCAAGTTGAATAACAAAAGGAACGCCTCCCGTGGACTACCCATGTTGAGAAATCACGTAAATCTCTGTGTTAATTTCTTATTGTCGTGTGTGTGATCTAATTCTAACAATAAGTTTTTTCTATTTTATTGTTGTAATTATTTTTATATTTTAATATATCTTTTAATTTCTTTTTATATTTTATTGTTTATTTTTATACTTATTATAATTATTTTTTGTATTTTTATGTTTTTATATGGGAAAAATGTACAAAATACGACAAGTTATTACTATTGAATCATAAATATACGATTATACCGCATTTTAATATGATCAATGCGTATTCCGGCATCACAGTGATCGACAAATGCGCAATTCTAGTCAATTTCAACCGAAAATTGAATTTGGAGGGACACTGTGTGAAATTAGGTTGTTTAGAGGCCAAATTATGAGTGCAATAAATCTAGGGCTAAATTATGAGTAAGGTGGAACTTGGTGTAATATAAATGTATTTAGCCCAAATACGAATTAACCTTTTGAGAGAAAATACGAGTTTTTAAGTCAAATAAACTGAATTTTTTTAGCTTGCCGGAGTTGGATTGCTTTGCCGGAACTTTTCTCTGCTGCTTGGCGTAGGTAACCTTTGGCCATTCGTAATTGTAGCTTGAATTGGCGGATTTGGTCTCTTCAATGTGGTTGGATTTAAAGGATAATGGCTTGTCTTCCATTTTGTTGATGTGTAGAGAGAGCATTTAAGGAATTTAGAGAGAGAAAACTATCTCGACTGAAACAAATTTGGAAACAAGAGCGACGTGGAGAACAACAATTGGTCCAAAACGGAGAGACATCGGAAGAGGGAGAGAAAGTAGACAAATAAAATTCTCACGGCAACTAATGTTTGCACGGGATCCGGTTAGTATAAAATTTATTTTTTTTGTAAGTTAGTTAATTGACTAATAAAATGATAACACACATAGAATTTCGTCTGTGTATCAATATTCTATTCATCAATTAACCAACTTATTTAAAAATAAACTTCATGCTAACCACTTCAGTTTGCACGACACCATGCTCAAAATTCAAAAGCTCATATTCCCAAATATTTGGTCGATTGGGCTTAATAAGAAAATGTTAAAAAGATTTTATTACCCTTCATTTTCTACGTATATTCTAGTAAAAAAGTTGACATGACTTTTTCTTTTTGTTTTTAAATTCACGTCATTTACTCTCGCACACAGTTAGGACTACATTCTTCACGTAGGAAATTGTACAAACAATTATAAAATAAAAAATATACATATACTAAATTGAAATTAAAGTAAAGTATAAGGACTAAATTGAAACCAAAGTAAGAGTTGAAGGACAAAAAAGGTCTTTTTACCCCCACTTCAAATATCATTTGCTTTCAGCCTATTTAATTAATTTATGTTAAATTATATATACACACTCCCGGTCTCTATTTGTGAAAAAGAGTTATTTTTCAATTTAAGAAAAAAAAATGAGAAATTCTTGTGGAATGTAGGGAGTAAGTGGTAGTATTTGATTGTATGTTAATGCATTTGAATACTTCACCTCTTAATGTATTTTAATTATTTATATTTTTGTATTAAAAAATATTTTAAATAATTAAGATATAAATATGAATTTAAACTATTAAGAGAATCTCTTATTTGCTGAATTATATTATGACCCTCTAATTATGAAATTCTCAACTATATACAAGTCCATATTATTATTGAAAAAGTTAATAGGTCATTAATTAGCCTCCCCAACTTTTTCCCATGTGGCTAGGCCATTAACCATAAACGCACCAAACCAAACTAATTTATGTTGTACCCTACCTCAACATGTCACTCAAATGATTAGACTGAAAAGAAAAAAAAAGGGTAGAATATATAAAATTATTAGTCTGAAACAAGTCATGTAAAAGTGTCAGGATCGAAGGCCCCTTCCACTCGTGGATTGGATTTCTGATGTTGCAGAAATTAGAAAGATTTTTGCGGAACAACTCTCAGAAAACTGAATCTCCAGTCGGAGGATAGGTTGCTTCATAGTGTTGGTGGCAGTACTAGTCCTTGAGTAACTTCTGTTTTCTTCGTTCAATTACATTTTAGATCTTACGCCAGACATGGATCGACCCAATAGGTCAGACATTTGTAACTGTCACTTAAAATACATCTTTATTCTGACAATATAAATATTGTTATATATTACAATATCTATATATATTATCAAACAACCCAAAACAATACTAATTTTGTGTAATCTTTCCAAGCAAACAAGAAAAAGAAACCTTTTTAGGGGCATCAATCTCATGAACATTGAAAGGAATTTTATTTACATAATTAGACCTTGCTAGGCTAGCTCTTTGAATATATAAAATCTGAATAAATATCTACCGGATTCTCACAAAGAAAATGCTCAATTCTTGACCAGTTGCACCATCCGGATTAATCATATACCATGCTTCTGAATCTTTCGATCCCACTCTCCGGTCAAATCTGGCCCTCATGTAGGTCAATTCGCCATCGGTCGCCTCCTTGTGATCCGACGGCCCCGGCAAAACTCCGGCCCCCATAGACACTCCTCTAAGCAAATGCATAACATGTATTTCATCATCAGTCATTTGCTTCCTCCTTATAGAGTAGCCATATTTTCTCCCATTACAATAAACTGCCCAAACAAATTCTTCGAGCACTTTTTTTTTGTGAGTCTTGGTTTCACTTTCTAGAGCTAGCCTTACTATATCCGAGGCCATTTCCTTATGAAAAGCGCTCGTGAGCATTGGTAGCTCAATAACAAAGATTGGTAGGCGGTGAGGGTCTTCTTGTATTGCTAGGGTTACACGGCCTTTACGATATCCGAAAAGGGTTCCGGTGGTGGCATTATCGGTTAGTAGGGATTTTCTTGGCCGGCCTAATAACGCCACCATTTTGCAACCGGTGGTTAGCATGGGGAGGAGCTTGAACATGCGGAAGAGGCCTCCGCCGGAGCTTTTTGAGGGTCTTTTTTCACGGGTGGTGTGTTGGAGGAGGGATATTAAGGCAGGGTTTTCCATTTGGTGGAATGGGCTAGAATGGACTGGTGGCATTGTAGAAACTAGAAAAGGAGTTTTGCGTAAAGGGTTTTGAGTTGGGAGAAGTTGGAGTAAGAGTATGTTTAATTTAGGGATGTGTTTGAGAAAATATATATTGACAGATTTTGGGATAGGATAAAAAAGGAGTTGGCAAGCTTGTTGGTTGAGTTGTCCTTGGAATCTTTTAGCTAGTGACCCCTCAACTCTCAAGTTGGTTTATTTGGAGAGAAAAATGAAAAAAAAAATACTCCATAAATAAATTGAGTAAAGTTAAAATTTGTTAACCCATTAGCAAGCCAATGTTATACAGAAAAATGTTGCATCTGTATAACAAATAGTTGCATACTAATAATTTCTATTATCTAATAATACAATCTTTGCTATAGTACGAATGCATAATTTTTCTGCAAATTTTAACTTCAGTTAATCCAAACCCTACTAAAGCAAGGGTGATGTGACAAAGTTTAGTGATGAAAGGAGTGGGGGCTTGAATGTGATAAGATAAGGATGGTGAGACCACTAGTTGTGGGGGAGTTGAGGAAGAAAAAAAGAAAAGAAAACTAAGTAAAAAGAAGGAAAAAGTTAGCCTTGTAAATGGTGGTTTGGCATGTGGTTCTCTGATCATTTTTCTTGATGGGGTATCAACAAATAACAACATCACTTGCTATATGCTTTTTTGTTTTCCCCCCTTTCAATTTTTCAATTCCTATTCTCATGGCCGGCCTGCCACTGCCATCAATAGGTGCAACTCATCTAACCCTAGACATTTCCCTTGAGTTGTCATATGGGGAAGTTCACTTTAGCTCAACGGAGTGACTTTCCCTTTCTATCACTCTCAGCATCTTAAATTCCCATTTTCTTCTTTTAGGCCCTACTCTCTCTCTCTCTCTCTCTCTCTCTCTCTATATATATATATATATATATATATATATGTGGAGTATCTTAATTATTGCCAAAATTTAATAAAAGAACTACTAAGGGTGTGTTTGATAACCTCTTATTGCCTCTTAATAGAAGTACCTCTGCTTCGGTCAGAGGCTGAATATGTTTGTTAAAAAAAATTGCCTCTTAATGCTTCTTAATCAGTAAGAGACAAATATAAATCTATACTGTTCAGAGGTGGATCTGAACAAAATTGAATATTTTTGGACAAAAATAACCTCCTCAATATTACAAAATTCCTATTATATCCCTCTTTCCCTTTGCTTTCCAGATTCCCAAATCGATCATTACCCTTTTACTCCTCTCCCTTCTTTTCGATTTCCACAGCCAGACCACCACAACGGCACCATCAACATATCACCATTACCATCATCATCTTCAATTCCTTCATCACCCAGACCCAGACGACTATGGATTTAGAATCAGACTCGTTGAATACTGGCATCGTAGATCAATCACAACAATCTGCTTGTGTATATATGAATGTGTGTACAAGAAAGAACAGAGCGACCCTAGAATTCCCAAATCGATCTGCTTGTTAGATGAGGCGAGTGCCAACAGAAGCTTATAGAATACCAAAAGGCTCTCTCTTTCTCTCTAAAATTTATCTTTTGGGAGGTAATAAAGAGAGCTTCTTCGCAATTTAGCTCCAGTAGGCAGTAGTTGGACACATTAGCTCCCTTCTTTTCAATTTAGTGACATAAGGCGCAGCAATTTAACTTCTTCGAAATTTAGCTCCCTTCTTTTCAATGTTGTTCTGGGCAAAATATTACTCTACCTGGAGAAGAAAGAATGAAGGGAAGAAGATAGAGAAAAGTGTTTTTTGCTGAAATTAAATATAGTGAGTGGAGGGTTAAAATAGTAAAATAGTATTATTCAGACATTTTGAAAAAATTAATTATTAAATAGTATTTTTTCATTCAGACACAATTCTATTCAGATGCTCTATATTATTCAGACGTCTAAACTGTACAGGTCTTAACACTCAATTTTATCAAACACCACCTAAGGCATGGATGCATGAGATCTTGGGATTCGTTTTTATTAAAGACAAAAATGTTTAATTTAAGTCGAATATAAAAAAGAAAGAAAAGAAAAGGAAATTGCTTCATATGCAGATTGAACGCTGTATAGTCTACTAAACACAGATAATAAAAATGATCAAGTTTATGATCTTTACGATTAAGTTGCCATATATATCTAGGCTTGAGTTGACAGCATGATCAAATTGAGAAACAGACAAGGCAAATTGTTGGGAAATGGAAAGAAAAGTTTTCCTGATTTAGTAACTGAAAATCAATCATTTACAAGTGATTAATTTTTTGGAGGAAATTCCTTTTGCACTCATTGTTGGAGACACCTAGTAGAATATTATTGTTGTACAATTTCTTTATATATCTAACAAAATACAACTGATTTTGAATTTATCGCTCACTTTAATAAATTATTTGGGTCGTTCAAAATTTGAAATAAATCTAACTAGTGCCGGAGGCACAGGATACAGCTAGTATATATATATATATATATATATATATATATATATATATATATATATATATATATATATATAAATAGGGTGATTGTGATCACCATAATCATCTTCTTGTGATCCTCTTAAATACTAATGGTAGTTTTGTCACTAATTTTGGTTAAAGGATAATTTTGTTATTTTAATATTTTACTAATTAATATAATGTTATTTTATTTTTTGGTGCAAAAATTGGGAGATAGGTAAGGTATTTCTCAATTTTCTGACAGAGACCATTGCTTCTACAATAATTCATCCAAAATTTAAAAATCTTGATGTAAATAACGTATAAAACGTAGAGTTAGACTTCAATCATTTACTCCGGATGAAAACTAAACCCAAATTTATGAATGAAATAAACGATCCACAGTGACACTGCTACATTTTTGTATACATAAATATAGTCACTGTCCAAGGTAGATAGATAGGACCATGGATGGTACGACGAGTTATCTAAAACAGCGCTGGCTATGATTGCTTG